>DF239997.1:16582-115974 GCA_000507305.1 Breviolum minutum Mf 1.05b.01
TTTGACTTTTTGGACAGAGTTTCGATCGGAGCCTGGACAAGGTGACATGGCTAGAAGGCCTTCAAAGTTTGACTTTTGGACAAAATTTCAATCGGAGCCTGGACAAGGTGACATGGCCAGAAGGCCTTCAAAGTTTGACCTTTGTAGGAGAGTTCGATCAGATTCTGGACAATGTGACACAGAAGGCCTTCGAAGTTTGACTTTTGGAGCAAATTTCAATCAGAGCCTGGACAACGTGACATGGCCAGCAGGCCTTCAGTAGCTTGACTTTTGCATTGGGAGATTTCAATCGGAGCCTGGACAACGTGACATGGCCAGCAGGCCTTCGAAGTTTGAGTTTTGGTTGGTATTTCAATCAGAGCCTGGACCACGTGACATGGCCAGCAGGCCTTGAAAGTTTGACTTTTGGTGTGGATTTCAATCAGAGCCTGGACAACGTGACATGGCCAGCGGGCCTTCAAAGTTTGACTTTTGGACAAGATTTCAATCAGAACCTGGACAATGTGACATGGCCAGAAGGCCTTCACAGTTTGACTTTTCGAGGATGCTTTGATCAGAACCTGGACAATGTGACATGGCCAGCAGGCCTTCAAAGTTTGACTTTTCGATCGGGAGATTTCAATCAGAGCCTGGACAACGTGACATGGCCAGCAGGTCTTCAAAGTTTGACTTTTGGTGTGAAGTTCAATCAGAACCTGGGCAATGTGACATGGCCAGAAGGCCTTCAAAGTTTGACTTTTGGACAAGATTTCAATCAGAACCTGGACAATGTGACATGGCCAGCAGGCCTTCAAAGTTTGACTTTTGGTAAGAATTTTGATCAGAATCTGGACAACGTGACATGGCCAGCAGGTCTTCAAAGCTTGACTTTTGGAGACCTCTTCAATCAGTGCCTGGACAATGTGACATGGTCAGAAGGCCTTCAAAGTTTGACTTTTGGTCAATTTTTCAATCAGAGCCTTGACAAGGTACCATGGCCTGCGGCCATCCAAAGTTTAACTTTTCCGAGGAATTATGAAAGTTTGCGAGACTCACATGTGTTGCCAGGAGCATTGGGTCACTTGGCTATTGGAGGGTTGTCGCTCAAACGTTGAACTGCCAGAGCCACCATCTTGGCTTCGTCGCAAAAAGACGCCCCAGGGACAATCGGAGCTATCTGGGCCTTAGAAGTCTACCAAGTCGACTATTCCCATAGGATCCATGGTTGAGGATATTTTCCAATCCTTTCCAATCTGTTTGTTCTAGTTAGTTCACTTTACCTTTTTGTTTTTAATCTTGAAAGCATCAACTAGATTGATTGAAGCACGATCATTGGGCAATTTAAAGCTTTATAAAATTTTCCCATTTCATGTCTCATCAAATTTCAATGTTCATCGGACGTCGGTTGCCACAGAACCGGGTACGCATTGGCAAAGAGCTGGCAGACAGTTGGACGACTCGAGAAGTTCTTCAAGCAACTGAGAATCACCTAGAGGAGCTTCTGGCATTATCATCCAGGCTGCGAAAAATGATTTGTGTATCAGAACGATATCATATATGATATCAATTAACAATATATATATAACTACACATAATTACATTCTATTATACCCATATATATATATATATATCAATACATACTTAAATACATATACACATATCAATACTGTTGGTGCAAAAAAATCCTGCACCACCAAGGGTGCCCGAAAAGAAAAAAGTTTTTGGGCCTTGTAATTTTTAAGAGTTTCGGTGCATCCCCAAGTGGTGCAGGAGTTTGTCAACCGTATGTCTCCACTTTTGGGATGACAATGGTGACCGTTGGATCCAGGAGTTTGACGTGGTTCATTCAGTTGTGGCCTTGCATCGTATCGCCAAATCCACGGACTTTCGGGAACTGCGATCTTCAAACAAACTTCGAGAACAACTGGCCAGCTTAGCATCCAATGCAGCAGATGCAGTTTCTTAGCAAAGGGATGGGGATGAAGGGGGGCAAGAGATGTGGGAAGAAGTGTGAGAAGAAGTGTGGTGAGTGAAGTATCTAAAGATGAAGATCATGATGATGATGATGATGATGATGATGATGATGATGATGATGATGATGATGATGATGATCCTCCAAGAGTGAGTTCCAGTTTTCAAATCTGCAGTATCTATTCTTCACGATAATATGGTGTTTGCGGTTGAAGCTTCGTTGACACAAAACTTTGGTTACCGCAGCCATTGATGCACTTCCAGAAGAAGTATGGCCAGTGTGACATATGAATTGAAATAAGGGTACCCACCTGACTTAATATGACAACTAGGTGGTGGTTTCAAACATTTTGTTTTATATTTTCATCCCGAAAATTGGGGAAATGATCCAATTTGACGTTTGCATATTTTTCAAATGGGCTGGTTCAACCACCAACTAGTGATGCAATCAACCCTAGGTGCAACCAGGACCTGATGGCGAAGTGCCCCATGTCAAGGAGGTCTCCAAAGCCTTGTTGGGAGGACTCAGTGTTTTAAAGATGCATTTTTCGAGTCAAGAGCATCTCTTTAAAGAGCCCATTTTGGTTTGTTTCTGCTTCAATTTGAGGCTGTTTAAAGAAGAAAGCAACAGCAAATTTGAGTACAAATTCAACACCACTTGTGATGGTCAAGATACTTATGATCCATCCACAGGACTCCTCTTATTTGCTTGTTGTGTGACTAAAGTCTGTTGAAAGTACCGCTCTCCTCCTGACACTTGTATGGACAACCAGCAAAACTCCAACCAGCTAGAATTGACGGGACAACTGGACCAATTGAAAGCTTGTTCAACTACCCTCCCTGAAACTAGCATAGCCCATGAAAATCTCGTCCTTCTTGGTAAGTACCATCGAAATGGTGGATTTCCACGGCTATGTTAGTTTACAGGATTGTAGGGGATGTCTGAAATTATATTCACGTTATTCACACATGATTTAAAACCACTAAAAATGGTTGCGTTCAATACCTTAATAGTAAGTACTGAGAACACTGTTGATTTAAGATATGTGGCACCAATATGGAGAAACAAACAGGTTTTGTACATATGTATATACAGTATGATTATGGATATACATCATGTGCATATATACATGTATACAAATGAATATGAAGATAGTCTAGTCATCATAGCATGTTGCATATTTCATACCATCTAGCACCCAGTTTTATCTAAACGGCTCCGTCCTCCGAGGTGGGCCTTAGCCAAGGTTGGTCCATGGTCAGATAGCATGGAGGTGCAGCACTGGAAAGCTGAAGTTATGTCATTATGTCACTCCGGAAGTTTAACAGCGAGTTTACCCCTGGAAAATGATGGGAACGGAAGACGATCCTTTTATTTGTGGGTTTTGGTATATTTTCAGGCGCGAACTGTTAAACTTCCAGGGCATTATTTCCCCCGAAAACTAACATGACAGTGGAAAATTCCAACCATTTGAAGATGTACGGTATCTCCTATTAAAAAATGGGTTGATTTTCTATTGTCATGTTAGTTTTCGGGGTGTAACCAATGTTTGTAGGAAAAGGAGCATCATGTAGTCTTTTTGTGACATCCGCATTTTTTTTTTGCGGGTCGGTTTACAAATTATTCTTTGCTGGGTTACAGTACTGCAAATGTCATCGAAGTGTGTAGCATCTATCGTAGCTTTTCTAACAAAATTGATGTCAGCTTCAAGTTTTCAAGGTAATCCCCAACAAAAATCATCACACAACTTTCCATACGATTTTTTCAGCTTTGAATCCGCCTCCCTTATTTTTGGAGACCTCCCGGTGTTTCAAACCCATGGGTTTTCTTCGGCGATCATCTTGAGCCTTGGGCCTCTGGGAGGGCTATGCGCCTCGAAGCTCCAATGTGGATTGGGGTCGTGGTTGGTCTTCAGTGCATCGAAGTCTGCAGGTGGGTTTCCCGTTTTCTAGATGGGGGTTTCCTAAAATGGTGGTACCCAACAACCATGGGTTTCATGGGTTTTCCTACTAAAAATGATCATTTTGGGGTGTTTTGGGGGGAACAACCACCATTTAAGGAAACACCCAGATGGTGGCAACTTCAAGATTTTTGGAATTTTCACCCCGAAAATTTGGGAAAATGATTCCCAATTTGACGTTTGCATATTTTTCAAAGGGGTTGGTGAAAAACCACCAACTAGGTTTTGATTCGTTTGAGGGGGTTTGAGTAGGAAGATTCACCGTAACATGAAAGAAGGTGAAGACAAAACCCTGTTTTTTTTGGGGGGGAATGATCGTAAAGTGGAATCTAATTTCAGAAGATCAGATTGATATCAAGATAGATTACGATAGTCTATTTGAATCCTTTTGAAGATTTTGATCAGGGAACTCAAAAGGAAAGAAATGATTTCCTCAGCCTTCAAAGCCTGCTGGTCTTGATTCCTGTTGTCAACAGTCTTGACTGCTTCTCAGATGTGTTTAGATTACACTCCCGAAGTTTAACAGCTCGCCCCCTGTTAAAATGATGGTTGGAAGACGATCCTTTTACTTGTGGGATGGTATATGTTCCTTTCCCAACCCAGCCAAAAGTCACGTTTCGAAAGTCTCTCTGGGGGGTTCCTAAAATGTTGGTACCCCAAAATGGATGGTTTATAATGGAAAACCCTATTAAAATGGATGATTTTGGGGTACCACTATTTTTGGAAACATCCCTCTGGTGAAAACTTTGTGAGGCCTTGGGTTATATGGCCTTGGATCGACTAGCTGAGTTGGATAGTCATGGCCTCTCCAACGTAGCTTGGAGCTTCGCGGTGGCCCGAATGAATGGTACAGGGACGCAAGTGGCTACTGTAGCCTTGGAGATTTTGCCAGATTTCCAAGCGCAAGGTGCGGGGGGAGTTTATGGGGACACACGTTGTTTTTTTTTTGGTTGAAGGGTGAAATGATGCAAAGATGTTTCAATTGGATATGATTATTGGATTATAACGGCAGCATCATGGGATGCTGAAGATCTTAATATATTTATGTGCACATTCCTTTTTTCAAAGCTTTGATGTTTATTTGATATGATTTTGATATTATGAATGCATATATGACACCACCTGGGATGCAAAAAAAAACTGTAAATAATTGGACAAACTACCAACCTCAACTGGTGCAGGATTTCTTCCATCAACCGTAGTATGCATGATATTTTTACAAGTACAACATTGATCATCTCTGATAATTATGCACCTCTTCATGCCATGCGAGTTGACCCCTGCAACCCATTAGGTGAGGGAATTTTAATCATTTTTGATCAATCTTTCAGAGGAGAACGAAACTTAAATCTTTAGGTTGAATTCCTTGCATTTCAAACACCATTGACTTGGTTTGTTACCCTCCCTGAAACTAACAGCAAGTTTAAGTTCGCACCTGAAACACTGGGGGTTGGTTCAGATGATCCTTTCCTTTTTGGGTGTTCGGCCTCCTGCCAGGTTTGGCCAACACAGCTTGGGCCATGGCACGACTTTTGGCGGATTACGAGGCGACTGGACCTTTCTTTGGGGAAGAATCGGAAGAAAGTCACTCTTGGATGATGATGATGATGATGATGATGATGATGATGATGATGATGATGATGATGATGATGATGGATACCACCTGAAATAGGCATTTTGCCGATCAATGAATGGTTAGGATCAGTGGGTTATAGGGGCCNTCACTCTTGGATGATGATGATGATGATGATGATGATGATGATGATGATGATGATGATGATGATGATGATGGATACCACCTGAAAATAGGCATTTTGCCGATCAATGAATGGTTAGGATCAGTGGGTTATAGGGGCCCAATATACCCTCATTTTTAAAAGTAGGTGAAACAACCCATTGATCCTAACCATTGATCCTAACTTCCGTCACGGGACATCCAAGTAGTCCTCACAAGTTCATGAAACACGCTGCCCCGCAGGGCAGAGCGGAACATCGCTTCTTGGCACCTCGGTCGAAGAGAGGAAAAGTTGCAACAAAACCCCTTGTTGGTTCCGAGGGAAAAAGGATGGGAAACATCCGGAAAACATCATGTTAACACAAAAGTGACATTTTTTTTTGGGGGGGGAGAGTTGAGGATGTTAGTTTTCACATGGTGGATTTTATTGATATTCAGGGTGATCTTAACAGTGATGAGTGATGTTTTTTGTTGGTTTTTCCTACCTGAGGATCTCAATTAACGCAAGATGGATAAGGATGACAAGGGTCGCAGTGATCACTAGGACCAAAGGACATACTCTAACATTCTCCTGTGACATGGTAGCAAAATCACACTTCAGAGATATTGATAGCTCCTTGGCAGTGCTGAGTTGGTGATGCCCAGAGTCCAATCTTGAAAGGCTGAGAACGCCAGTCACTATGCAAAGGGTCAGAACCCTTCAGAAACTGAGTAAATACTTTTGTTGACACAATCTTTAGCTCTACTATTGATGCTGCTTATGTTGTTGTTGATGATGATGTTGATGTTGATGTTAATGTTGATGTTGACGTTGTTGTTGTTGTTGTTGTTGTTGTTGTTGTTGTTGTCGTTGTGGTCGTTGTGGTCGTTGTGGTCGTTGTGGTCGTTGTCGTCGTTGTCGTTGTTGTCGTTTTCGTTGTCGTTGTCGTTGTCGTTGTCGTGGTTGTGGTTGTGGTTGTTGTTTGTTTTTTTTTTTTTGTTGGTTGTTGTGGTTGTTGTTGTTGTTGTTGTTGCTGTTGTTGTTGTTGTGATGTTGTTGTGATGTTGATGATGATGATGGTGATGATGATGGTGATGATGATGATGCATGATGCTGCTGCTGCTGATGATGATGACGATGCATGATGATGCATGACGATGCATGACGATGCATGATGATGCATGATGATGCATGATGATGCATGATGATGCATGATGATGCAGCATGATGATGATGATGATGATGATCATGATGGTGATGATGATGATGAGGATGATGATAATGATGATGATGATGATGTTGATGATGATGATGAGGATGTTGGTGATGATGATGATGACGATGATGCATGATGATGATGCATGATGATGATGATGATGATGATGATGATGATGATGTTGTTGTTGTGTTGATGATGATGATGATGCATGATGATGATGCATGATGATGATGATGATGATGATGATGATGATGGTGATGGTGATGGGTTGTTGTTGATGATGATGATGCATGATGATGATGCATGATGGTGCATGATGATGATGATGATGATGGTGATGGTGATGGTGATGATGATGATGATGATGATGGTGATGATGATGATGATGATGATGATGATGATGCATGTTGATGATGATGATGATGATGCTGTTGTTGTTGATGATGCATGATGCATGATGATGATGGTGATGGTGATGGTGATGGTGATGATGATGATGATGATGGTGATGATGATGATGATGATGATGATGATGATGATGATGATGCATGTTGATGATGATGATGATGATGTTGTTGTTGTTGATGATGCATGATGCATGATGATGATGCATGATGCATGATGCATGACTATGACGTCAATGTCAATGACCTCCTTTTATGATCCTTGCTTTGTAAGGCACTTATCGCGAGAGAGGTGGCCAAAAACCCCAAGGACTTCACCCCACAGGGCTTGGCCAACATTGGCTGGGCCTTCGCTACCTTGAGTATGTTTGGAGCCCCCAGGGGGCATCGGTGATAGGTCGGAGATTTTTGTAAGGGGACGTTTCGGGGTGATACAACCAATCAACACCCCCCCCCAATTTGAGGTGATCAACCACCCAATCACCACGAAAACCATCCCAGCAATTGCTGAAGATTGATGTTGGGTGGTTTTGGAAGAACTTTGGAAGATTTTTCTTGTGAATCAGATGAATTTTTTGAGACTTTTAGGACTAGCAGGATAGCTATATTTTAGCAGCGAGTATGTGGTGACATATTGCATTCCTTTTCCACGTTGGTTTGCAGCATGGATTGGTTTCAGGGTTTCAGACCATGACTGTTTGGCTTAAGCTCCTGGGATCCACTGGCAAATACCCGACATGTTAGATATATGGTGATATATATATATACAGTGTAGGAAAAGTATGGCGATGCTCGGTACTTGTTACCGACGTGTTTGTTTGTTGGCAGCATCAAGATTCTTCAGGAAAACCAGTATTGTCCGCGTGGCCTTTATATTTTGATTAGCTACATGAAATCATAAGTTTTAATAATTTCATCCCTGCTGCGCGACAAGCCATCAGCTGCTAATGTTTTTGTCAGCAATGGCTAGTCCTGCAGGTGCCAGCAGTCTGTCGCCATGTTGTCGCTGTCGCTGCTGTTGTGGTTGGTCGGGTGGTGGGAGGGTATGATGGTCTATGTAGCGAGGCCAGAGGCCAGATCAAGTCGCTGCCCGCCAGGCAACGAGTATCATGAGGTGTTGCAACAGCCGCTGCGTGCCCTAGAGGAGGAATTGTTACCCGTCAGCACCATGGGGATTTCACGAGGAAAAATTACCAACGGCTTCAATGAAAAAATGATGCCCTGAGAGGGAGATTTCACCCTCACAATGGATGGTTGGAAGATGATTTGATTTACTGTAGCTTCTTTTTGGCAAGCCCTGGCAGCTATCTAAGCTTCCAGATGACCGACAAGCCATCTAGATTTGTAAGCCTGACATGAGATTCGATTCCGTGAAAGATGCGGCTTTTGAAGCAGACAGTTAATGTGTACTGGGTGTACTATAGATCTTTTTTTCGCCGTAGTGTCTCAACCCCTAAAGCTTTGCTGTAGCATGTCGTGGCTTTCTCAGCATTTCTCCGGTGTTTACACCTGCCATGGTTTCCCATAGCCAAGCTCCCCAAAGTTGAGCCCTGCCAGACATTTTGACTCACATGATCAGATATTAGACTTTGTTCCGATCTTGGAGTTACGTGTGGTCAACCATTCTACTTGGTGGTGGCAACTCAAAATATATTTTATGTTCACCCTGAAAATTGGGGAAGATGTCCAATTTGACTAAAATTTTTCAGATGGGTTGCTTCAACCACCAACTCGATTCTATTTTTTAACGAGTCTTAACCGAGGTTCACCGCTTTGAGAACAGCTATGCAAGCTCACCGGCAAACCATGGCAGACTTCATCGCCCGATTGGATGGTGTTGATGGCAGGCGTGGATGGATCATAACCCTCCGACCCTCCCCCAAAATACCAGGTGCCAACTGCTCACCACGCAGTGTTTAGCGGAGCGGCATGGATTGCTTGGTGAAACTTTGGGTAATGAAGATCAGATTTGTGACATTCAAAAGATGCATATTGTCATTCAGAAAGTTTTTCTGCCGGCAGATTTTTGATTTACATGATCTTCCAACTAATGATTTTATGAAGCCCCTTATGTGTAACCGTGTCTCTCAACACTAGGGGCCCAAAATCAGTTGGTTTCCTATTGAAATACAGCATGCTCCAGGTGACTTTTTTTTTTCGCGAATTATGAGACTCCGAGACTCCCCTAAAGTTACCTTTCACTATCATGAATTTTCCCATGATTTCCATTGCTCTGCTCAGGGAAAATTCCTCGAGGACCATGTCGAGGATGTCGTCACCGGGATCTTCCCCATCAACGACATCACAGGTGAAACCTTGAGAGAACATGAAACGACATTCAAACAATGCAGGAGCAACATAAACATAGGAGCAAAACATGCATATTGGTGGATTTTCAGTACAATC
This sequence comes from Breviolum minutum Mf 1.05b.01, assembly GCA_000507305.1. Lineage (NCBI taxonomy): Eukaryota > Dinophyceae > Suessiales > Symbiodiniaceae > Breviolum > Breviolum minutum. The sequence continues at coordinate 26,238 of DF239997.1, forward strand.
ATTATTCGACTGAAATCAGAAGAGGTTATGCAACTGAAAAGTAACATTTTCGAAAGTCGATTTTGAGAAGATCTTGTAGAACCGATGGTTCAATGTTCGTTTTTGTGAAGGGAATTGGTGTTGTTCAACCTTCAACTGGCTCGCGAAATTTGCTGTTGCAGATGTTGGCGGAGCTGAAAGAGGAGGATTTGATACCGACGGGGTTTCTTGGTTGAAAAAAGAGTGAGTCATTGATCATCCACTAGGTGGTGGTTTCAAACATTTTTTTTTTTCACCCCTACCTACCTGGAGAAATGATTCAATTTGACGAGCATATTTTTCAAATTGGTCTGAAACCCACTAACTAGTCCATGATTGCAACTTTTTTTTCAAAGGTCATCGTTTTTGGTGGTTTCAAGCAATATTTGGTCTAGGTCCTAGATGGTGATATTTTATACCTCTACCTGGGGAGATGATCCAATTTGGGTAATAGCACAAATGGGTTGACACCATCAACTAGTTGTTTCTTTGTCAAAATTTGGTTGTTCATCGCATTTACATACTTTTTAGCAAGTCCACTTGGCCGAACCAAGCACCCATCAAGAAAACAGCTCGATTTTGTCACAGCTTGGAACAAGTTGCCCCCATCTGACATGGATCCCAGGAAGATTTTGCCAAAGAAGGTGCGGGCCATGAGTTCCCGTGCTGAGTTCAATGAGATTTGCTTCCAGCATGGCGAAATTGCATTTTGTTTCATTTTTTCAAATGTCACAAATATATAATACGAATGATACCATTTGTTTCCCGAGTTTTTTTTGGAATCCAATCTTTCACAAAAGACTTCAGAGTCGTTAACTTACAACTTCAAACTATTCGTTGCCAACGTATTTTTGTGTGAAAACCGGTTTCTTCCCATCATCAATTTCCACCAATTTCCGCCGCAGGAGTGGGTCGATGGGACTTGCTTGGATTCGCCGATCGCGACAACAGCTGCACCACATCAGCCAATCCTCTCCGAGCATCTGGAGGCTGACATCTTTTTTTGGGGGTGTGATTTCCATTTTTTTTTGTTTTCATCCCGAAAATTGTGGAGATGATCCAATTTTATTCATATTTTTGCAAATGGGTTGTTGAAAAACCACCAACTAGTTTTTGATTCATGGGAATCTAAAGGGTACCCTAAGATGCCACAAACCCCCACCTCCCCCCAAATGCTACCCTCTTAAGCTCCCTGAAAATAGGCCCAAAAACCCCTCATTTTGGCGCGAATTTTTTCAGGTGGATTTTCCTCCATCCCCACATCCTGAAGAGAGTGCCAGTGTCGTTGGAGTTGGGGAATCTCAGGATTGGAGCTGATGGGGATTTTGATGACGTTTTTTTAATGTCTTTTCGTTGAATTTTATGAAGTGTGTAGCACTTAAAATTCCAGGATTTCCCAACTGTTGCTTGATAATAGAAAACAACATTTCAAAGGTTCTGACGTTGAGCGTCTGCATTTTTTGAAGCATAGACACACCAGTGGTGCTTTTGACCTTGGCATCTTTGCAACAACTTGGGTGGTTTCCAGTTGAGATGAATATGAAAACCCCTATGAAAAATAGGAGAACTATGATAGTGCCATAATGGATACTTATGATCTCAATTGGTTAGCCAGATTTATTCTTTTAATAATATCTCTAGAACCACCACTTTTATACCCTCCCGAAAACGAATAAGATTGTCTCCCAACCGCCGGGCGACCAAGGCTGAGGGAGAAGAGAAGAGGCGAGTGATCATGATGAGCATAAAATGACCTTTAACCATCTTGGGGTCACGACGGTTTGGCAAGGTTCTTTTTTTGTACATGGACTATCCAACCCCAATTTTGTGTATTCAAACATAGTTTTAGTATGAAATCTATTAAACTGTTTGAGGGCAGCTGGCTGAATGAATGCTTGCCCCATCGTCATATGAAATGACCGTCAGGACAAGGCAGCAAGGATCCAGGTTCCTCGGTGTGGTGAAAAGAAACTGGAAACAAAAGGTATCAATGTTGAATTAGAGCATGATCAACTTATTAAAAAAACAGAAGCATTTCTTTTTGATTGTGTTTCTGTGTGTGTTTTTTTTTGTGGACTCTCCAGTTTGTTTAAGGCAATTCTTCAAATCCTACCTATAAGGATTATTTGAACTGAAAAAGATGGCAGATAGATATTAGCTAATGTCTCAAGGTGGGTAGCGGATTCACGTGAAGAATGTTAGGCAAAACATTGAGATTCACGGAAAGCAACAATGATCAAACAAATGAATGCAAATCTATATGCAATACTACTGTTGATGGTTCAGAAATCCGGCAAACTCACCAGTTGAGGTTGGTAGTTTATCCTATTATTTACTGTGGGTTTTAGCACCATCCCAAGTGGTTGGGAATGGGATTTCTGAACCATCAACAGTAGTACTGATACACAATGAAGCTGGGACTCTTGAGACTTGGCTTAGAGGGCCTCATGCTTTCTTGGGGTGGAGTTTCTCATGAATGCATCTTGAGAAACCTCTAACATCTATCTCAAACCTTTGCAAACTTCATAAAATGATGTAGAAGAGTCTTGGTCTAAGTGGTGGCAACTCAAATATTTTTTAAATTTGCACCCCGAAATTTGGGGAAATGGTCCGAGTTGACAAGCATATTTTTCAAATGGGTTGGTGAAAAACCACCAACTAGTTTTGTGTATATACTATGTAGTTTCTCTTTTTAGAGATGGAGAGATTTTGCAAATGTCAGGCCCAAAACAGACTCTGATGTCATCGACAACTGGGCAGCAGCGGAAATGTTACAACTTACCGGAGAGGACCCGCAAATCCACCAGTCTGCTGTAATTCAAAGTATGCAAAGTTGATCAAAGAACTTTTTACGTTGAATCTTTGGCTTTAAAAAACTGACATTGTTTATATTTCATTGTTTGCCCTGATTTTCTGAAGAATGTTTTGGGACTGAACCACGAACTTACTCGTTTTTTCCATTGCAATTCGCATGGTTTTGCAGGCCATGAATTTGAATTTGGAGTTTGTTTGTCCCGCACATTTCATGTGCACATGACTGTTTGGCGACAGGACAAGATCATGGGCAGATTTGATACACTAATTGGTGTCTGCGTGCTGTTGACACTTGGTGTTTGTTTATTCATGTCTTTGATTTTTGTTTATTTTTGATGATTTGCGAGCTGTGGGAGAGTTATTTTATAAAGGGATTTTAACTCGAATATTAAACCACAAAAAATTCAAATCCTTCATTAGATTTGATGGATTGTTTTGAGGTTGGCAGTTTCTCCCATTACTACAGGGTTTTATACATCCCAGGTGGTGCAGGATTTCTTCAATCAACAGTACAAGTAGAGTTTCTTAGCTCCTTCTATACCAACTAGATCCACAATAAACTATTTCCATGCTGGAACCCGGCCTCACCTCCACAATCTTCGCAACCAAGACTTCGACCCTCCAAAAAAGTCTGTCCACTGTCCATGAAATGGTTGCTAGTAGCACATAGTAGCATAGAGTATGTGAATTTGAGTCTTGAGTTGTTTGTTGAAGTAGACATTTTTTCTCATCCACAAGCCAGATTGTCGACTACATCAATCAACAATCCTTTGAAATTTCATCATTTTAGAGCCGGGTCCAAGCCTTTTTTCATGGCTACAGTGAAAACTAGACCGTTGAGATGCTTTTCCAGGTGGATGTTTCCGAAAATAGTGGTACCCCCAAATCATCCATTTTTGATAGGGTTTTCCAGTATAAACCATCCATTTTGGGGTACCCCTATTTTTGGAAACATCCAGCACCCGTCACATCAGGAATTCCCTGACCATGGCAATTGCTTTGGAATGCGTGGGAAGTGAGTCAGCGGAACCTCGGGCTTTACTGTAAGGCTTGGATCCGTTGATTTGGATCCAATGACACCCCCCGTTGTTGGTTTGCAATGAACAAAAGGAGGGGGGGCCCCGGAAGGTTGGTTAAATTAGGGGATTTGTTGGGGGATGAAAAACTACCGATTTGTTATTTTGGGGATGATAATAAATCATCATAAGGATACCCTATGAAACAACCAGTATCTCATGGAATCCGTCTCCGGCTCCGTTTTTTTTTGTGGCTCGGTTGGATGGAATCGGTGATTGTGCTAAGGTATCAGTGGGTCTCAAACAGGATCCTTTCTGGTGCTCATCAAAGCCTGTCCTCGAGGCGTGCAAAGCGGAAGTTTGAGAATTTTTGTGAAAAGCAGAAGTTTGAGAATTTTTGTTGGTGGGGGAGAACATGGGGAACTGGGTGCGTTGAGATCAGAAATGAGGGTTCACAAAGGATAAATATACCCCCATTCTATGTTATCCATTATACACGCTTTTAGATACACATCCTTCGAGGTAGCTGAGTCCCCACTGTTGGTAGGATCAGTATGTCTATGTGTTGTCTATGTAGTACACATCATGAATGATCGGGAATCATGGCGAATCATCATACATACAATACTAAGGTCATCCCTCGCTCCCTCATTCTCAGTCGTTGTAGGCTCTTCCAATTGTTGTGCCTTATGTTCTACGTAGAGGGCCCCACAAAATACCTAGACCTTTGGCTAATCGTTTGTTTATTTTTACATTATTTTTACTACTAGTTGTTATTGATTGTTCTATCATATCATTATTATTGATACAGAGTAACCTGGGATGTTGCAAGCTACCCAGCTACATTTTGCTATATTTAGTTACTTCTCAGATTCTTGATGTAGTGAGTGTGAATTTGATGAACAACTGCAACACCAACTTGGACTCGGGAGTCCGAACGAACTTTTCCCACGACGACGGTCAAGCTTCAAACCCCCGAGATTTTTCGGAACAACATTGCCATTTGGCGTGAGAGATGACAAAAAAAAATCACAGGGTACTGTATACCCCGGGTCAAAAACATCAAATGGGTGTTTCCGAAAATGGTGGTACCCCCAAATCATCCATTTTAATAGGGATTTCCATTATAAATCATCCATTTTGGGGTCCCCCTATTTTTGGAAACACCCAAATATAAAAGAACATCCTCCAAAAGAATGCCGCGTTTAAAGGTGCACCTTTGCCAGGTGTTGGAACATGTCTTTGTGGTGATTTTCGCTTCGGAGCTTTTCTATCGTATCTACAAAATTCGTTGGGAATATCTTCGTAGCTCGGCGTTCACCGACTTGGGTTGGATGTCCCATGGGCCCCCCAAACCTACATTTTTAGAGGTTTTTATGGTAAATAACCTGGTTTTAGGTGGCCAAAACCTATATTTTTCATGCTTTTGAGGGCTCATGGTACTTATAAATCGGGCAGTCATTGGGGTTATAACCCATTGATCCTACAGTAACCCATTGATCCTAACTTCCAACTGGACATCCAAGTGGTTGGGACTGTTGGTGATTTGGGAGGATTCAACGTTTTGTTTGGCCCCAACAGGAACCGGTCGCTTGAGGAAAAAAAAGATCAAGGCGTTGAACCCAAGGGGGAACATTTCAGAAGGTCGCGATATTGTTCTTTGCAGGATGGACGTGAAGCATCTTCTCTTGCGAATTCCCACAAGAGTCACACCCTGGGAAACTTAGCATTTTGAACCCCCCAAACATGGAGATGGAAGAGGATTATTCCTTTGGAAAGAACGTGGATGTTTAGGTTCCAGGCACTAATTTTCAAAGGCTGAAACGGTCATCATGTTGGTCACCTCAAGTCAGAGTCTTTGGTGAACAAAAAGCTGCGACTGTAGGAGATCCCTGGAATTTTCTAGATGCTGGGCTTGTGGTCATTGCAGTGTCTCGGCTCTTGGCAGCGAAGCGCCAAACAAAAATTTTCGCGAAAAGATTCCTTGGATGAGAACTTAGATGAAGATGATGGTAGTGATGATGTTTTCAGAGAGGTGTTTTGTTGGGATATGTCCAAATATTTTAAAAGCACCCTAAAAAAATCCATGGGATCTCAAAACTAATGGTTTGGAGATTACCAGAAAAAAAACCCTCCTTTTAAAAAGAGAGTCATTCACCCAAACCCCTCCTGTTTGGGTCGGGTCCAATCGCTGATTCTGCAAGGTGGTGGACTTGTACGTCCTAGAACCGCTCTTTGAGAACCTTGGCACTAGCTTGTTGAAAGGGCGTGGAAAACCTGCGCAGGGAAACCATGGAAGCACACCAACCAGATTTGGTGGTTGAGTCAGGAAACCATCATGCAAACTCAAATAAACTCAAACAATACTCAATAGAAAGAAATCAACAACATACAGCCATACATACTACATGAATGAATTAACCCTTTCTTTTTGATGCCTTATTTTGTGTCCAGGAACACACCTACCAAGAATGCTGTAGCCTTCCGTGTTTTTCGAGTCATCAAGCTGGTCCGGGAGACCCAGATGGCCCGATTTGCCCGGCCCGATACACGCAGACAAATGCTATATGTGGTGGTTTCAAACATTTTCTTTATTTTCACCATTTTGTGGGGAGATCATCCAATTTGACGGTCGCATCTTTTTCAACAAATGGTTTGGTGGTGAAAAACCATCAACCACATTTTCACCTTCTCCAGTACATTGTTTGATCACGAAATCTGCACCTTTGAAACACACGACCTTCAACCAACGGTTAGGCTCGTGTCATTCGCATCGTTCGAGCCCTACGTCTTTTCAGAGGTTGGTGGTGGAAGCCACCTCTTGAGAGCAGGGATACCGAAATACAAATGTGATAGGAATCTTTGACTTCAAGGGAGTCATGACGATCGTGCAAGTCAAATTAATATGTATATTAGGCCTAGGACAAAAAGGTCCATGGGTTGATAGATGTTGTAGCTATTATAAAACAATAAGTGTTGCGTTTATGATGTGACTGTAATAATGTTAATGAGTCATTTCTTTAAATCTAATCAAAAACAGGGCCAGGCCTCTTTGGCCCCAAGGTGATTCTGTTTGTTGCAAAGAACCAATGGGTTATAACCATGGGGTATATTGGGGTATATTGGGGTCAACTTGATGGGGTATATCTAATTTGAGTATATTATAGTTTTCAGATGGGTTGAATCAGCTAATGGTTAATTGTTGGTTTGGGGCCCGGTGGTTTGGCTTCCTGCGATCCCCGAAAATGAAAGGGATTCTTACTTAAGGGCACCCGATTCGAATCCCAAACCACGAACCCGAAACCAACAATTACACCCCTGCAGTTCAGCATGGAAGCTGAACATGAAACCCCTGGAAAAGGACATTCCTTTTGGAAACCTCATTTTCAGGTTCTATGTTAAACTTTGGGGGTGTAACCATTAGCTGATAACCAGAACTTCTTGGAAAACTCTTCCAACCTTGGTCGGCATTGAATTGGACCACTTTTGAATCCACCACTCGATGGGAAAATCCCGTTGAACAACATTGATTTGTTGGTGTTTCAAGTAAGATTGGAATCCAACATATACACTTACACCAGACGCCATGTTGGATTCCGTATAAAACAGACGCCCGTCTGTGAGAAACTCGGAACGAAGATTTCGACATTTTGTTCCTCAGACAATCATTCAACATCATGCGAATGATGTGTTTTTCAGATAGCTCAGCCGATGCGAAAAATTCAAAATTGTACAGGTTGTGTGTTGTGAAACGGTCATGACATGTGAGCCCGTGTCCAGTCAGGAACATTTTATCACGTTCACAGCAATCTTTTGTATCCTGAAATAACAGAATATACTTATATAGACTATAATCCAAGCCACAATATTATATATATATACATATACATATTGATTTATCTTGTGCCATGACCGCAGTCTCCGCAGGTTTACGAGTGTTGGTCCATGCCTGTTGTTCCTTTCTTCCTTCACTGAGCTGGTCCATGGTGCCTCGGTAGAGTGCACCCCAAAAATGGATGGTTTATAATGGAAAACCCTATTAATCCATGGATGATTTGGGGGGACCCCCCCTATTTTTGGAAACACCCATCTTTGGAAAACTCCTCCAAGAAGACTGTTTGAAGTGTGCGCAGATTTTACGAAGCTGATAGATACAGATGTCGAAATCAAGGTCCAAATCTGAATGAACTGGAGGTCATGTATATGGTGTATGGGAATGGAATGTGACATCTCACCGTGGCATCCTGTGGCATTTCGACAAGACTCTGCCGTGGATGTTTCATGATGTTTCCGCAATCGACCCTCTTCAACATTCACATGCCACATATTGGAACATTGGAACATCATGTCCCATAATTTCCATGTCATGTTGCAAAAAAAAACGCAACAAACAACCCAAACCGCATTCAAGGAAAAGTGCAAAGGAAAACAACCCAACTAGGTGGTGGCAACTCAGATCTTTTTTATTTTCACCCCTATATACATACCTGGGGAAATGATTCCCATGTTGACTGTTGCATATTTTTCAGATGGGTTGGTGAAAACCACCAACTAGAAAACAACCCCATCTCTTCAAAGCATGTTTTTCTTTGTCTGTTTTTCCTTCAGGCGCTTTTAACGTTGTGTATGCTTTCTGGTGGCCTTGTGATGGGAAACTTGTTGCTTGGGAGTGCAACGAGTTAACCCCAACAGGTGGATGGAAGATGGAGAGATGATGGTTAACGTGGGATGAATTGCCCTGGATCTTTGGGGGATGTGCTTTTTGAATATATATTATATATATTTACATATATATATATACATATTTTGGGATGTGAACCGTTTTTTGGATATTGAAAGGCAAAGATGTTGAGAAGCCAATTCTCGTGTCAAGGAGTGAGAAGATTGTCATGGATTTGCTGCTTCATTCCGAAGAATCTCAAGCATGAACTGATCAGCTGCAAAAACGCAAATCAATGATGATGGTGATGAAGAAGAGGAACATGAAGATGAATACCACCGCTATCATCACAATTAAATAGTAATTACTGATACAATAAATCATAGATTGATATTTACACATATATATATATGTATATATCTGCACATATCTCAAGGTCCCCAGGACGATTGAAGCCATTCCACAACTCGTGATAATTTGAATCTTAAGTTTTCTTTTTGTCTCCAAAAGATGCGGATCTTGGAACCCCATGGGTTTTTGTCTCCAAATTCTGCAAGACTCTAAGGTTGCAAGACTTCATCACAGATGAAAGTCAGGAATTCGAACACCGAATCTCTGCTGCAGCGAGTGAAACTCGAAGTTTTGGAAATCCGTGAATCCGACGCTCATGATGCTTCACCAAAAAAACCGATAGAAAAATGAGACATTTTTGGCCCTGAAGGTCGTTTTAAGATGGTTGGGGAAGGCACTTATATACCCCCCTTGCGTTGCACCCATTTTTGATGAACAATTGAGGCCTGTGGGTTTGGGAGCATTATGGCACTTCCTATCGAGCAATGTACACAATGCTTCTTGGCGATCGTTTGTTATGATCCCGGGGAAGACTTGATCAAACTTGATATGGTTGATGGGCACAATTCGGCTAGATTGATGTAGGAAATATGTCGGAAGTTTCCTTCCAATATAGGAAAACATGTGCGATTGCCAACCGCACGTTTAACGTCGGTTACAATGCCCGGAGAAACCATGCAATTGCCCAACCCTTGTAAGAGTTTTATGATGCAACGGAACTGTTGTAACGTATGAAACGTCGACGAATCCATGAGCGGAGCAAAAGATTCGAATCCCAAACCCCATGAGACTAGGACGATACGATCGCCGTAACGATTAAAACATCCTACATACAATGCGCAAAGCAAACCTCAAGATACAAGACTCAAATCTGCCTCCCATGGCTCATAATTGCCACAATGTGGAGTACATGAACACATCCAGGTGTGTAGCGAAATATGTTGAGCAAGATTTGGAGCATAGCAGAAAAAAGCTCAATCGATTTGAGCAGCAGAGCAGCATGAGCCGCCAGTATCCCGGAAAAGATGCCACGTAGTGGTTTCTCTCCGTGTACAGGGAGGCCGATAAGTTTGTCTGAACATGTCCACAGCATGCTTGAATAAAACATGATTTCGGCCACATCAATGCAGCTCCATGCGAGTTGTTGAAAGTGCATGTGCAGCGATTCGTGTTGCCTGAAACAGTCCTGCAAGAGAGCAGCGTATCAGCATATCCTCTACCTCGCCTTCAAAATCACTAACCACAATTGCTACAGTGAGAGAACAAGACTACGCAGGCGAATCATGGCCTTGCTGCTGCTACTACTTGTGACTCTTTCTGTTTGGCTGGAGAAAAGTTTGCATATCGGAAGTTTTACAGCTAAACTTTCCTTCCATGATAGATGTACGTACTCGTACCGGTAGAGCCCCAATGACCTCTAGTTTTGAAGGTCAACCCCTCAAAACAAGGCCGAAATGCCAAGCAAAACAAGGGTCCCCATTTGGGTCCTAGGTTTATATCACTAAAGATATCCCATGAATTCACACATGTTTCAATGATCTCAACTCGTGAGCGTCAGAGAGATCTAAAGCAGCTTGGACGTGTCATGCAACCGTGAGAAACATGGACACATGTCTCTCATTTTGTTGAATTGAAACTTAATTGGAGTTTCTCAGGTACGAGATGACATTTGCAGGTCTCTTGGGTCTGTTCTTGTGGCCATGCAAGTTTTTTTTTTTTTGGTGCCCTGATTTGTCAAGATTCCCTCTAACAGTATTGGCAAAGGTTTTTTGACCCTGGTCCATCCTGGCAAACCATCCTGTATATTTGATTCAAGTCACTAAACTTTAGTTCATCATAGTTCGATGAATATTGAAAGATGACGGATGATATTATATGTTGATTCTATTTTCTTACTCCTTTTATTATCGTAGGTTCACTCATGAATCCTGTTAAGCTTTGCCCTGGTGATTCATGGCCTTCCACCCACTTTGCCTTGAAAAAAAAATCCCCAGTTTTCTAAGGCAATTGGCCAGTTTACGCACGACCAGTGATCGAGCATGTCAGTCACGTGTTTGTGATCTTTTACATTACGCAGCTTAGCTTGGATTACCGATTTTCCAGAAATTTTGCATCACCTTGGATGTACTAAAACGCTCCAAACTGTGGGATAAATTGAAAATATATACCGGTTGAACCCCCAATGACATCTAGTTTGGTCACTTGGCGCCGGATTCCTTCATAGTATCATGGGCAAGGTGCCTTTTTTTGAAACTCCATGGTTTTAACTTTTAACTGTAATTTCCTCAGAATGACCTGCAAACGTGTTTTTTTTTTAATTTCCACAAGCAAATCAAATTGGGTATGAATCCAAAGGTGGAAATTTGATGACTGTCACCATCATGGATTCCGATAGCTCCAAACTGAGGTATATCACGTTGATTGTTTTTGCAGTGCCGATCTCAGCGTTGAAATCTCCGCCAGGAATCGACATGAAGGATGTGCAATGACTAATGGCTGGCCTGTCAAACAAACCAGAAGTTCTCCCAGAGAAGAGAAACAAAAGGCTGAAGGAAGATGCATTTCAACGCCATTCGCTTTCATTTTTTTCGCGTTGGAATCATATGTGATATATGATATGAGTGAGTATTTGATATGATAAGATATGATATATAATAAGTTATGACACAATACGATACAATCTAATCTAATATGATTTAATACAAGATAATATTATATATAATATAACGTGATACACTATGATATAATATGATGTGATGTGCTGAGGGTGATGTGATGTGATGTAATGTAATGTAATATGGCATAAAACAAATTTGATGCAATATAAGGCAATATGATAGAATATATGATGATAGGCAGTAAACAAGTTGTAAATGAAATGATATGACCTGATACAATACAATATAGACATATGGTGATATAATCTTGTCCAATACAATATAATATGATATCATATAATGTAATGTTATGTAGTATTCTGTAATTTAACATTAATATAACATGATGTAAGAAAATCTAATATGATATGATACAATACAATATAACATCATACAATAGAATATGATATGATATTCTATACTACGATCTACTGTCATATAATATGAATTAAATTGAATTAATATGATATAGTTTAGTCCAATCTGCTGTATATACACGCTTCTTCAAAACCATTTTCGTCATCCCCCTCCGAAACGGGCCCCGAAAAATCAGACCCCCATGGTCTGCCTAGGTCATTCGAGTGATTACAGCCACTTGGACGGGAAAACCAATGGGAAAACCACAGCCAACTCCAAGCACCAAAGCTGTTTTTGTTAATAGTACCCTCCCTCCAATCAACAAACAACCCAACTCCCATTCAAAGGAAAACAACCCAACTATATAGGTGGTGGCAACTCAGATATTTTTGAGAAAATCACCCCGAAAATTGCATATTTTTCAGATGGGTTGGTTCAACCACCAACCAGTTTTGTGTTAGTACCCTCCCTAAAATCAACATCAAAAGTCCTGATTTTTGTTTGGGAGACAATTTTCTTTCCTTTTTGGGTCAAGCTTGGTGTATACACGCTGCAAAATGAACATGGATTCTCAAATTGAATCACCCAATTTTTCAAGGGGAAACATCATCTTCCTCCATTTTTTGGGTCTCAAAAATGTGAAGATTTTCCAGATATGTATATTTTTTCAAGGCAAAATGACTCAGCACCAGGGAGCTGTCTGTCCTGAGTTACGACCCCCCAAAAAACCCACACGAAAAACGACTCCGACTCGATCCGAGGCCATTTTCTTGCGCGAAACCTTGGAGGCTGCCAACAATGATGCCGAACTCATGGTACAGGACGGACACCCGTGGATTCGATGGGGATGGAATCCACCCGTCCAGAAAATTTCCACCGCCATAAAAACCAAACCGGTCATGGGATGTCATGTCTTTGTTGGTTGTTTTTTTTGGTTTTGGGGGAGAAAATGGATGTGAATTTTCACAGGTTAATTACCAATATAATGCATCATAATTAGCTGAAAATTCATGTTCATGTCCCTCATTCCCCTCCAAGCACCAGCCAATTATTTAGGATTTATTAAGTCAAAATAGGTATAGACTATATATGAGGTTACAGGATGTACCACATTGTTTCGTTTTACATGCTGTTGAGGGCTGAAATCCGGCTCACCAGTTGATATGGTAGATATCCCATTATTTACAGGGTTTTTAGCACCATCCCAGGTGGTTCGCCGGATTTCAGCCATCAACAGTATGACTTACCATTCGGGAAAGCAAGACCATCCGTTGCTTTGTCCGAGGAGGGACTCCGCAGGAAGGCCACATACATCCACAAACTTGAGAGCATCCTGGCGTGAAACTTCACCAGGGCCCCATGACGGATCCATGGAAAAATGGTGTAACTATACATGAATGCGGTTGATGTTTATGGTAAATCTAGGTAGATATACTATACATTGATGGTATGGGAAATGAATCCAACCGGAATCTTACGGGCACGATCTTTTTTTTTGGGTGAGTGCCAGTAACCTTGTTGGCTAATGAGAGGGAGGACCCTCCCTGTTCAGTTTAGTTTCTGAAGGGTTTTGGATGAGAGTCGAGTTGGATAACAGGATAACATGAGCCAACCCACAACCAACGTCACGTTGGCAACACCGCAACGGTTCCAAGGCATTTTCAATGCGGTGGATGAAAGTCAGGATGGTTTGTTGAGTGAAGAAGAACTGTTCCTTGGACACATTTTAGGCGTGAAACCTCGTTCCGGGTGGCGAAGGGGTCAACCCAACGACTCACGGGAAAAAAACGACCTGGGGGGGTGGGAAACCTCACATTAGTCAGCATAGAGAATGAGCTTTTAACAAAACACCTTGCCCTATGTTGCAGACTTGCCGTGATAGAATTTGATGAAATGAGATGTTGTCATCAAAGATCTTGATAAACTGTAAGGTAGAAACCAACGCCACAAAACATGGAGGTCTGAGGGGCTGGAATTCGTTTCGGTGCACAAGAGATCATGGAAATCGAAGGTTTGTAACCCCTGGGAACCAAACCCCCCCCCGCCAGAAATAGCCGGCCTTATTAAAGGATTATTAGGTACCATTATCCCGTAAAAAGGCGGCCGTACTCTTTGTTAACTAAGACCCAATTTCCTAGCGTTTTTTAGATGTTTTTAGGTGGCAGCCAGGGGTGGGTGGGTGTTTTAGCCTCCCTGAAACTAACAGCTTTTAAGGTCCTGAAAATGGATTCGGTTGGTTCAGATGAATTTTGGGGCCAAAACACCCAATTTTTTTTTTTTGCGTTTTGCTGGTCAAGTTCCATGGAGAGTAAATACTGTTGATGGTTCAGAAATCCCAAGGCCAACCACCTGGGGATGGTGCTAAAACCCGAAAAAAAAATCATGGTAGGTTTATCTACCTCACCTCCGTGATGGCAGGATTCCGCCCCTTGTTGAACTGAGGAATGAACTCTTCAAGGACTCTCGAGTGATGACATATCTTGAGACCTTAGATATTGACGTGATGCAATCTGAGCCTCGGGAGATTTCAGGTCGTCATGGTGCGATGATTTCGGTGATTCGATCAACTCCCGTTAAACTAACATACACTCCGGTAAACTAACATAGCAAAGGAACATGGGCCATTTGAAGATGTATATCCTATTGGAAATGGGGATATTCCATGGCTATATGTGCATTTTCCAGATGTCTGACTCACATGAATTTCTTCAAGAACTTGCTATCATGTTCTGGTGATTTATTTCATATTATTTTGTTTAGTTTCATTTTCGAGTAAACAAAAAACAATGTTCTAATTTTTGCTGAGAAAACTATTCAAACATCTCAAAGCACGTAATTTTGCAACAGTTCATGTCTAAGGCCCAGTGTCAAAAAAAAGCAATCTCCCCGAAAACTAACATGACATTGGAAAATCCACGATTTGAATAGATGTATTTCCTATTGATTCAATGGGGGGGATTTTCCAGCAATCGTCATGTTAACCACGGTGGTGGCAACTCAAATATTTGTGTATTTTCACCCCGAAACTTGGGAAAATGATTCCCAATTTGACGGTTGCATATTTTTCAGATGGGTTGGTGAAAAACCACCAATTAGTTAACCAGGGGACCTAAAAAATGAAGATTTGGAAGCTGATATTCGATTTCGAAGAGGTGGATTTTCAGGTTCCTTGTGTTAGTTTTCAGGGAGGACCAGGATATCATATCATTTTTTTGCCCCAAAAAATCCATGGTGGATTTTGATTGAGGAAGCTCTTTTCCACCTTCTTGCGAATGGCAACTTGGAGAGATTTTTGGGGTCGATTGTTTTTGGTCGTTTTTTTTAGATCGGGTTCAGGGTTGACAAAAATAAAGATGGATATTTAGCCATTTAATGGATATTCATATTACCCATTTATGGATTTTCATAATAGCTATTCATGGATATTTATAAGTCCACAAACGCCGCACAAACGGTAGGCGAGTCTAATTTAACAAGCCTGCTAACTTGTTCGGAATCCAGGATAGACAAACCTGGATTTGACTGGATTCAGCCGTGGTTTTTCGAGCCACAGAGGTCATGGAGAGATTACATGTGCTGACTTTATTGATGGCATTTTGCGGTGCAAGGGTCCTGCACGAGCAATCGATCAGATTCTTGGCGGATCCAAAAAATCCATGGAAATGTCATCTTGTTTCCCCAATGAGGTGGACATGTATCCTACCATGAGCCCATAGGTCCATAGGTATCAGGTGATGCATGATGATACAATCTACGTAGTGCCAAGAACTCCAAGAACTGTCTTGAGGAATGTGTAGTCGTTTTTTCTTCATGATTTTTTACTACCCTCCAGGGAACGATCACATATCCCCCAAAAAATATGGCATTTTGAAGATGATGATTTTCCAAACTTCCCTTTCGGTGGGATATGTATCCATTTCCTGGAGGGTAATGATTTTTACTATATGGATGTTTCCAAAAATAAGGGTACCCCAAAATGGATGGTGAAAATCATGGAAAACCCTATTAATCCATGGATGATTTGGGGTGAAAACCCACTATTTTTGGAAACACCCATATGGATGGATTCAGCTCTTGCCGTTTCGGATGAAAACTTTTGGTCGACCAGGATTCTGATGCAAAAGGACGTTCGACACCTCGCTGAAAGAGTCAAGACACTTGTCATCAAGACCATGAAACCCTAGGGATCCTGGCTCACCGAACGTCAGATGATGAGCGGTTGGGGTGTATAATCATCTCCGAAACGGAAGGTATTTAGGTACCATGCTCCCATTCTCAGGTTCGGTGAGCCAGGATCCCTAGGGTTTCATAGTTCTGCATGGAGGTTGTCATGACAAATACCACAGAAATTCACGATACCTTTGTATGAATTTCGAACCAGGAAAAACTAATAGTAATCACATGTAGTCACTGACACTTAAGAAATTCGAAATTCCACAAAGAGGTGCCAAATATATACATCTCTTGTAAGAATGAACACATTCATGTTGTTTCTGTCACCTTTGTTTCAATTTGATGGCCTGATCTTCGAAAAGCTACTCCGAAAACAC
Organism: Breviolum minutum Mf 1.05b.01; assembly: GCA_000507305.1. Classification (NCBI taxonomy): domain Eukaryota; class Dinophyceae; order Suessiales; family Symbiodiniaceae; genus Breviolum; species Breviolum minutum. The sequence goes on from DF239997.1 coordinate 42,661, forward strand.
GAATTGAGGTACTTGACTGAAGCTTTGGAGAAAGAAAAGATTATTCCCAAGAGGCACACCAGGATCGGCAAGATTTCTAGAAGCAGGCGTTCGATGATTGCGGATGAGTTGGTGTTTCCTGGCCTTTCACAAAAAATTGGGCAAAGGTCCATTGATTTTTTTTTGGTGCTTTTGGGGTCAGGGGTCCAAATCCAAGCTGGGTGTGGTGTCGAAGATTTTTTATTTTCACCCCCACTTGGGGAAATGGTCATTGACCGAATCAGAAACTACCCGCGAATCAAGAACTAAGAATCAGGATGCCTGGAAAACAAGTTTTGCTATGAATTTCCATCAACTTTACCCTTAAAACCAGCCACAGTTGCCAACAAAAATGGTACTTTCCTAGGTTTTCCAGGTGATCATTGGGTTTTCCGTTTTTTTCCTGAATATCTTGGGCACCGAGGGCACTTTGACATCCATGTAACGTAAGAAACACCATTGCGGTGAACCCCTTGTCCTGGTATAGTCTTGGTATAATTGCTAATAAGTCCTTTATATGCATGTGCCAGATTTTATTGACACTGAACACGTTGAATTTACACATAATTATTAAATAATTCATGATCTAATAGGTTCCCAGACATATTTCCGCTTTGAAGGAACACGATCGAGTTGTTTTTTTTGAACATGTACCGTGAGGCTTTGCGGTCCATGGACCCCTTAATTTGATTCGAATATCAATCTGTAGATTTTTTCAGTTCGCTACAAGGTATACAATCCATAAAATACATTCAATCTCACGGCTCCTCTTGATTTTGTATGTCTTCCCCTTCCCGAATCGACAAAAATCGACATCAAAGGGCCTCAGTAAAATGCTCCAAAGGAAATGAAAGGTAAACCTCCAGGGAACTGACCTTTCCACCAAAAATGGCATTTTGAAGATGCCTGGAGGGTAACCGTTTTTTCGAAATCCCAAGCAGTCAAAACCTCTGATTTTTCCCCGAGGTTCTTGGGACAAACAGGCCGTACCGACACTCAACGCTACACCAATTGAGGGCGGCAACGAGCCAATCCCAAAATCCAAAGTCCACAGGGGCGAAGAAAACGACGAACAGGTGGTGGTTTCAAACTTGTTATATACGTATATTTTCATGATTTTCACCCCTACCTGGGGAGATGATCCAATTTGACGAGCATATTTTTCAAATGGGTTGAAATGAAACCACCAACTAGAAAGCGACGAACAGGCGACGGAAAGTGTCCCGTTAAAAACGTCGAACAACGCACCGGGCACTGTAAAGTTTGGTTTCTGGTTTGATCCAGAGTCAGGAAATCCATGCAAATTCTCTAATCCCCACTTTTAAGCAACATTTTTTCAGATTTGCACTTCTTATCATATATATATACCTGAACCTTCTAGTGTAACACTTTTTTTTGCCTGACCCTCATTCGTAGCACAAATTGTCTATAAGGACAATTTCATGGAAATCGAGCCAAAAAAACATATTCGAGCAGAAACCGTGATTCGAGCAGAAATATCAGAATTTCATTCCTTTAAAATCACTTAACATCCTTTAAGCACATTCCCTAAGCATTTTGGGGCTCAAAGCATAGGGTGATACTTGCTGGACACGTGCCCCCGATGTGTAACTGAATGTCATATAGTTACGATGTGTGTTGTGTGCACGCACGCAGACATAGCCAAAGAGGTACTTTCATGGTCTCGAGGTGGAGGCCTGACGGCGGCTTTGCACTCTTCAAACTCAGCCAACTTGGGATTTTGGCCGTGACTTTCAGCACGTGGAAGGTGTTGGGGTGCACAACTTTCATCTCACTACTGAATGGCACCCCTGACGTGTTTTAACTGCATTCCTTTAGATATGATATGAGATATGCCCGAACTTACTTCAACTGCAGCATTCATGCTTTTTGGGCCTTTTTGATTTTTGATGTATACCTAAATTTGTAGTATGCAGCAAGTGTTTTGGCCCAGTCGCCAGCATAGCTGCAAATATGGCAGCAGAAATTTCCGACTGCCCGGTCATGAAAGCTTGGCAAGATGCCGAAGTTTTGGTAGAAAGGGCTTCCAGGTGCAAACTTGCTGTGGTCTCCGGAAAACTTTGTCGGCAGCATTGTGTTGACAATGCCGATTTGTTGATTCCTCTCATCAAGAAGTTGGGCACTTTGACTCGATTATTTTTGAAACATATGTTGAATAATTTAGCTGTTTTTTGTGGCCCTGAGTTTAACTGTACGTGAGAAATCTGGGCCCCACCTGCAAAACTAAGGCATGAGACCAAGTATCCATATGATCGTGGATGTAGTGACCAGGTTCTTACATTATGCACGACCCCGTGGGAAATCATTGCCAAGCAGCAACTTGCCATCCCTTGAAATTTTCATGCATATATGAAACAGTTCGACATGTACTGCCGCTTAGATTCATCAAATCATTTATCAGTATCATATTATATGGATGCATGGTCAATAAATCTAAGGCCTCGCAGTGAGGACGGAATCCTGGATCCTCAAACGATTGGTTTCTATTCTCAACAGGGCCGCAAAACGGCCTCATGTGCCCCGCAACCGGGTCTTAGGGACTTGCTCGGTGCTGTGGGGATCGATCTTGGCCCCTCAACTGAACATCTGCATGATTAAACTGTTGTGTTGTTTTTTCAGAGGTTCAGGGTACTTGTGACTTATGTCCCGAAAATGCGCCAAAAACAAATAGACCATAACTTTCATTAAATATCATGAACCTCTTAGTATCAGACCTGAATCTTAATCTAGCGGTTTTTCACCCATCCCATCGCACATCATCACTTAGGCCCGGGTAACACCACAGTGGAGGACTCTGGAAATGATTCTGGTGATGGTGAGGATGGGGATTCTGAGGATGAGTCTGAGAATGAAGAATCAGAATCCATGGAATCCGAGAATGAAATGGAAGTTGGTGATGAACAACCTGAAGCCCCAAAGACTTCGGTAAATGTCAACTCCTCAATATACAATGTTTTTATCAACGATGTAAAGGCTTTCGAAAAGATACAGAAACAGGCCAACATAAATTTCGTGATTCATGTTGGCACTTCCTTTTCAAATCTATTTCACGGATACCCAGGTCAGCCCCTACCGGATGGAAGATGTCAAGAAAGAAGTTCCAGAAGTTCCAAGTTTTTTGGTTGCACAAAAACTATAGATGGAAAATGGAATAGATATCGGCCTATAGCATTCACCATTTCACCCAGGTTGCACCACTGCAAGCCTGAATACACCGTCGCCATTGCCACGCCAAATCCTCAACCTTGGGTAGGGGATGCAATCAATTTTTCCAGGGTTTCTGAGATCATTCCAGTTTATGAAAGGTGGCCAAAGGTTCTTTTACTGACAGTCCCTCTTTTTGGTGTAAGCTAGGGTATACCTTATTAAGAGCCAACTGCGTCACCCGTAGCCTCAAGGCCCAACTACTTCGCCTACATCTACGGTGAAAGCTGTGCCTACATCAACATCAGCGAAGAACCCGCATGTGGTAGCCAAGTGTGGGTGCATATGTTTGGTGTGCAGAAAAAGTGGTCAACATATGTCCAAGCTTGCTGAAACCCCATGCCTTCCTGGTAAAACCCATAAGATTGAAGAGCATGCTCTTATGTGCCAAAATTGTGACAAGCTGGGCCAAGAAACAAGTGACTTCAAAGGGGAAGAGTGCAGCAAATCCCGATTAGTGGCAGATCAAGAGGAAACTGTTAAACAGTTACGTTTGCAGATTCAATGTCAACTTGCCCACCAACGGAAACTCATGGTCATCAAGCAGCTGGAGATCGAAAGGGAAAGAATGGCAAGACTATTGTTTGAGAAAACAAAAGTTCAGGGCCCCCTGACTTTATATGGTTTTGCATTTTGTTTTTTGTTTTCTTAAAGGCATGTTTTATAACAAATACCACGAGATACAAAATATGACGATGGCTTAGAGATTTTTTCCCCCAAACTAAGGCTCAATGGACAATGTCCTGTGTTGAAACACCCCCTTCCGAAGCACTGATCAACTCAGGTAAAGAACTTCCAAAAGCTGGTGATGGCGTTGATGGAGAGGAGGTAAGGCGGGCAAATTCCAGTGAGGTGGAGGCGGGGGTGAATGATAATTGCGATAATTTTCAAGAAGAAATTGGTTTGACCATCGCACATTATACTCAATGGATTCTATGGGAGGCTGCAGCCGAAGTGCAAGAGCAGCAGCCCGCTGATGCTCGTGAGATTACCCCCAATCCACCAAACGTTTCTGAAGTTGAAGAGTCAAAGCCTAAATCACAGCATTCAGGCAAACGTGATCGCAAGAACAAAGACAGAACAAATGCAAAGACAAGTGCAGGAGGTAGCAAAGAGAAGCATGATGAACATGAGGAGCAGAAAACACCAGTACTACCAACTGCAGTAGAAAAGGTAGAGTGCATGTCTCCTGAAGAGCAGAACAAGGTAGCTGGAAATCCAGACAAACCGAGAAGAGGCCGTCCAAAAAAACAGGCGGCAAAAGCAAAAGCAAAGGCCAAGGCGAAATCGTCAAAGGAAAAGGCAAACGCAGCACCTAAAGCAAAGGTCAAAGCTTGCAAGGGAGGCGAACCGAAGAAAGGCAAACAGAAGGAAAGCATTGACAAAGACGAACAACATGAGGAGCAGGAAGAACAGCAAGAGGAAAACGGAGAAGAGACCAAAGAGGAGGTCCCTAGGAAGGTAAGGAAAACAAGAGGTGCTTCCAAGACAGTTGTTGAGGCTGCCAATGATGAAAACACGATCCCTCCGCCTACCAAAAGGGTTAGGGGCAAGCAAAGTCCTACGAAACCAGCTCGCAAATCGGACAAAGGCAAAAGCAGCAGCGAGAAAGCAAAGGGCAACAAGAACAACAGAGACAAGAAGAAGTCGGAAAGCGAGGATGTGACAATCACCAACGGACGATCGGCAGAAACAAAAGCAAAACTGAGTAGGAAATCCTGTGCGTATAAGGCTGCTAGGAAGAAGGCTCAGGATGAAGGACTTGATAAGGAAGAATGCAACAGAAGAGCTCGACAGGCAACTTAGCAAAACTATAGAAATTTGAAATGAACCCTATAACAATTAATCAGTGTGCTGTGACAATGTGGTGATTTGTTTGTGCTTTTTTTCACGAGCTTTTGAAAGAGGGTTCCCTCCTTTACACGCCACATGAGGCATATGCAGAGTGTGACTGATTGCCTTGGCCCTTAGTGGTGAGTGAGGTGTGAATGAGTACCACTTGGCTGCCGCAGATTTAATATGTGATATTTACTAATACCTTAACTTATCTTACTAAAACCTTCGCCATTTGGCTTCAAACGCAAGCTGTTGTTCCCGCTAGTTTTGAATAGTGTATTGGTGTGGTATACCATGTTCATGTTCCAAAACCATGGCAGCCCGTGGGGACACGTAGTCTCACTTTTTAACAAGTGTGGGGATGCACGTGACTTTGATCGCGTGAGATCATGCGATGTGACCATGTGCAGTGGCATGTTTTTATGCCTATACTATAGCGTTCTTGGGGTAAGTGGCAGTTATGAGCCTTAGACTTAGACCCTGGCTTTGCTGCCAATGTGTGAGCTTCAAATGTGGATATACGTCCAGCTGGAAAAAATGTGGTCAAAGCAACTTTTCAGAGATATCCCGGTATCCCTTCAAATCATCTACAGTAAACATATCTTCCACTTCGCCTGTTTGCCCATGCCAGGTTGAGACCCCTGGCGATGAGTGAAGGCTGGTTGGTCCGAGCAGCTCTTGCAGGTTTCGCCCCCCCTTGCCTGACCATTTGCCAATGTGAAGTGAAGACAATTCTTTTCATATGAGTACTATTCTTTTGGTAAACGCAGCATTTCCAGCAATCGGTGCGTTCCTATACCTCTTGAAGCCATGAGAGATTTGTTCCATCGGCTCATGCAAGTAAGAGCCCCAAAGGCCAGGTGGTAATTTGATTTACTGATTCAACATGAATTCGTTTATGCTTAAACGGGTATTTAACCATCCCTTGTCTTGTTGCAGGTGCTCATAGCCTGCGTCTGACAGTTAGATTACTGACAGCTGTACATATGCCAGATTGATCAATCGAATTTCGAATAGTTAGTAAGTCGGGTTGTTGCCCAGCAAGGATATCTTGGGGGAGTACTGAGATGGTTTTTCACATACCAACTTACTAACTATACGTGCCTTCAGTTTTGTCCATAGAGTCCCAACCATCTCCAACATCTCTGGGAATTTCCTAGGTTCTTCTACTACAATGGAATACCAAGTTGACGTATGATCACCAGTGGCAATTCTTTGAAGTCTTCAGTGGTGATGGGAAGGTGTCCCAAAAAATGTCTCGACCTAAATTTGTTTATTCCATCATCCATCCATACATTCTATGCGTACACTTGATAATGTGCTGAGGCATGAGTATGGCTATAGAACAACGAGCATGGACTTCCGGTATACCCCGGCAATGGACTTCAATGAAGATGGTGGTTTTGCGTTCCTTGGTGTAAGGTGTAACCCTTCCAAAAATCACAGCCTACCCCAATTTTGCCACTTGAGGCTTCGCCTCTACAACCTGCTCAACTGCGTTCCGTGTGAAGCCTTGACACTTTTCGCGCCTGACTGTTCGAGTTGGGGCATGCCATGTAGACATACCTCGGGCAGATCGCTGATCAACCCACATGGACATATCACGTACCAATTTGTGGCATCTGCAAATCGAATGGTATCAAGGTTCTTCAGCTAAAGAAGTCGAAATATCATTTTCCATCGACGTTTGATAAAACATAATGAATCTTTCAAACCACTAATTTGTTCAACGGATATGAATCAGCTCCCCAAGTAGCTAAGGTTGGTCTTAGCCATTCTCTTGATATTGGCCTGCAATGGATACTACATGGTTGAACAACCATCGGCAAGTCTCCTGTACCTACACCACCGCTGGCAATGGCTAGCAAACATTGTTACCTATGCCATTGAACTGCAATAAGTATGATTCCATGTGATTACCCTCTTTCTCTTAAGATGTTCTTGCATGTCTTTTGAAGTTTGGGTTGCCTAAAGCCAGCCCAGGTGTATGAGGTGAAGTTCTGGATGATGCTTTGGGGATCTTCTTCTCCCAAGCCTTCTATGTTTATGAGCAACATGAGGTCTATTTCAGGTCTTTATGCCGGAAAATTGACCGCTGCAGAGAAAGCAAAGAGACACAAAGTCAAGACAACACGTAACTTGTTGCATGTATTCTTTTTTTCTTGTTATCATATGATAGGCCGTGCCCTCTGCTCCCAGTAGCTAAGGTAAATATATAGACAAGGCAGGTCGGCCTCGCTTTGTAGGAACATCTGCACTATCCTCTACTCAGTGTCTTCTCAGAAAATGTGATGACATGACATCATGGTACAATATGGCCATCTTAAGAATTGTTTGGGTCCCATGATGTCTTCTGCTGCCCAGGTCATATCCCAGTCAGCTTGGTACCCGGATCCACGAACTCTACCAGGTGGAACGAAGTCGGCCTGCCCATGGACCACTCCGGCTGCATGTGGAGATTGAGAAGGGGCTCACAAATATAGAACTTTTTTCTCTTATGCCAATGGGTGAAAAATGGGAAGATGCGGGTATGCCAGAACTTTTCGCATATCTCTATGGCTGCAAGCATTGCAGGACACAAGGGTTGCCTAAAGCCTGATGATTGATTTGTTGGTTGTAATCATATGTGTCCCTAAGATTTTTCTGAAGGATCCCCACAGAATGGCAGCTGGCGATGGCAAACTTTAGGGATGAACTTGTTGCTTGGTAAAAGTACTTTATATATGCCCTAAGTTGGGAAAAACTACCCACCTGCCACTTAGGCTAGATCCCACTGAGCCTCTTTGGCTGAAGCTCAAACAAATTAGCTTTCGCACTTAGGCTAGATCCCACTGAGCCTTTTGGGCTGAAGCTCAAACAAATTAGCTTTCGCACGAGCCAATAGTCTTGTGCGCTTACAAATGGGATGTTGCGTTGACGAACGATGAAAAAAACGTACACTTTTCTTTTTGGGAGATTCTAGATGGAAAAAAAACGTACACTTTCAAATTTTGAGGACTCTAAAGCTCATTTTGGAAGTGCAACTCGGGCGCAACTTTGCGCAACCTGGACGCAAATTCGCGCAACCGGGCGCAACTTGAAAAAGTGTACCAAATGTAGTACGTTTAGGTACGTTTAAGGTACGTTTGGTGTACTTTTTCGGCAACTTTTCGAATTTGGCAGCCATTCTTTTACCCCAAATCTTGATATTATGGGCAGCCGCGCCTGGTCGTGCAACACCTTGCTTTCTGGTGTCCCTTTCCTGGCCACCAACTCTACCGGACCCAGTGCTGAAATGGATATCGATGCCATGATAAAGGTTTCTAGATGGCAAATAGATCAGGGTTGTCTATAAAATAGAATTTCCCCAATTGAAGCCACCATGCTTTTTGTCCCCTTGTCTTAGGAATCTAATGACAAGCTTGCGGCTCTTGCACGTCAGCTGGAACAGTTGGACCCGAACAACATTCCTTTGGTAGACCTTTCAGCCACGCAGGTTGAAGGCAGTGATGTTATTTTTGGGGGCTGTCGAAGTTGGGGGATGATGGTTGTCTTCTTTGAGCCAGTACTTCACTTCATGTCTTCATTGTTTTCTTGAAGAAAACACGCAAACACATAATTGCATGGATTGGTTGTAGCTCAAAACCCATGGCGTATACATGCATGCAAATCACGCACAAAGCCCACTATCCTACGCGTGTTTAATATCGATCGTGATATATCAAAGAATCCCACATTTTATTGCACATACCCAGCTACATCATTCCATCAAGCCTCCATCAATAACATTCGATCGATATATATAATTATGGCCTCGCCAGGTGCTCCACCAATTGCTGTTTCGCAAGGACATTTCGTTGCGGGGGCCAGTGCTACGGAACGTGATGGTGAAAAAACCCCACCCCCAATGCTGAATGATGCTCAATCACGTCTAATACCCTTTCCCCTTGTCCAGAAACTCCAGGTGGTAAGGATACGGGAAATCCTCACAGCCCAGCCCCAACCAATTTAGATTCATTGCCTCCGAAGCCTGAATCTGGGAATGGTAATCGTCCTGCAGCATCGGGAACAACGAAGGATGCTTACTATTTCAAGATGCATGGCTCAACATAATTTCAACATGGGTGTATGACATGTTGGAGTTTCAACACTTTTTCTCTGGTCTAGGTGTTTATAGATCTGGGTGTATGACATGTTGGAGTTTCAACACTTTTTCTCTGGTCTAGGTGTTTTATAGATCGTGGGCTAAGGATGAGACGCTACTGTGTTCCATCGTATCCAGGGGCCCCAAGAAAATGCTCTGAAGATGTTCTCAAGCTGTGGAATTCTGATCGTGGCTTGAGTGCATAATATTTTGATCAGTACTATGTGCACAATGCACTTATATGTATAATACATTCTACAACGCTGAGGTGCCAAGCTACGCGAGGCCCTGATTCAGTGCGATGGGGATTGGAAAGAGGTGGAGATGAAGGTGAAACGTTGGCGAACCAAAACCCAAGCTGAGATGAAGGGTGGCTCATGGGTTACAAAACATCATCTCAAGGAGGTGTGCAAATGGACCAAGAACAAACCCTAGTTGTCAAAGCACGGTAAACATGCATTTTGTGCATCCGATTTTGAATCCTAAAGTTACAACAATCAAATCCCTCAAAATCAGTTTAAGGTCGATGATAGATCGTTCCTTTGACTGGGCTACAAAAAATGGCCTGGTCAGAACGAACCATCAACATGGGGAGCAAGAAGCACGTCTCGTCTTGACTGATGATTTTGAAGTGCGAGATGAGCAGGGTGAATCCACTCAGCAAGAGATGGCTTTTACTGCGGAAGATACTTGAATTATTTTGAATTGAAGTCAAACACATAGTTGAAATCAACTTGTTAATTTCCGGTTGCTACACTTTCTGTCCCCCATATCAGCCTTGTCTTGGGTGTACGTTGCTTAGGATCAGAATGGGGAAACGCTGTCGGACAGTGTCCTTGATGTCCATGCCAGCAATGAGACGATCCTCAAACGCTTTGGGGGCTCAGCTGATAGGGAAGAGGATAAAGCTGCTGCTAGCTCTGGTTCTTTCAAGTTCCTTGTCTATACCATAAATATAGGACATGATTGGATAGAATATAAGCTTTGCGGGTGTCAGAGTGTGTAAGCCTTGGCACATAGGGATGATATGGTTATTCTGCATTCTGAACTCTTAGGTTGGTCTACCCCACAATTCAGCAGAACAGCAGCCCACTGACGTTGCTGTCTGGGTGCATCGAAGTCACTGGCCGGAAGATCGACAACTGTAATCCCGTTCTGGACCGCTTTTGCGTATTCATCATTTAATTCATTTACTTGATTGAGACTTTCAAAGACATGTGATTTAAGAATTAAAGTATACGGCACTGCATGATACCAAATTAAACAACTGAGATGCTGCGCAGGAAAAACTTCAAGGAGTCGGAACACAAGCAGCCCTGGAGTCCATGCCTTAATGCTTCATACTTTCTTAGTTAATGCATTCAATATGATCTATGGTTTTGACGATATATACCGTGTGTTTGTGTGTTCCAAGCCAGGGACAAATTCATATATCGACGCAAGAGTTTGTGAACTTCAGGCATGCAAAAGCGATTACACAGCATGTGGACACCATGAAGAAATTGTACAAGGACATGGAGGACACGCAGAAGGAGACTGCAGTCACTAGGTCCGCCAGGCACAAAGTGGGTTATCTTGAGTTTTGCATGCAGCAAAGAACGTAACTTGGAAGTTGTTTTGAAATACTAACTGAAATATCTTTATTATTGAACCAGAATCTAGTGATCGAGTAAAAAACCTTTGAGTATGCCAAAGAATTGTTGAACATAGGCCTCGAAGATCTCTCATGCAGGCCAGAAGATATGAAGAATCTTCTTGCCATCTTTTCACAAGTAACCCGAACGGATGTCTCTTTGGGAAATCTCGTGCTTCGTGCCAGGAATCTTAGCAGCAGAAATGAATTGTACCTTAACTTAAGATATCTTAAGATCAACTGAAGTCACTGTACTATACAAAGGGTGGCCAACACATAGCAAAAGCAATCAAGGCAAACATATAGCTTTTGCCTCTAATTGTTTTTTTTTGAAGCCCGAATTAGTCCCACCAATCTCTCTCACCCCCTGCCAAGGACCTTCAAATCGACTGGAAAGGGTCCAAAATCTGAGGGCGGTGGCAGTGGCAGTGATCCAAGCAAACGCAAGGGTAAACCAAAGGAATCTAAAGAGAAGAAGAAGAAAAAAACAGAGTAGATCGACCTTTGTAGAGTGGCAGTTTAGACTTTCTTTTGAGCTAGTGTGGTTTGAACCACGCTAAGTCTGATACCCAGCTGTCTTTCTATATCGTTCTCACAAGTAAGAAGTCATGATACTGCAATGTACTTCATGTTTTTGTATGATGATGAGAGGTCAGCTGGGCTGATTACATGATGTCATTTGATCTGCGGTGCACTCCGAGGGTGCAAAATATGCAGTCATTTCGAAGTTAATGTCAACTTTCAAACTGATATCACGTGGACAAAGGCTAAGATTATCTCAACTTTTGTGGCTTTCCACATGTCCCTCTATCACTCTCGCCACGCAGGTTGCTCCCGTGATGATTTGCTACCTGCCCCTCAGAACTCTATTCCAGGCCTGCGCCAGGTAGTTAGTCTCATGTATAGGCTGCCTCCCCTCTTCACCTGGCAGGCGGTGGTGACGACGATGATGATCTTGCAGATGAGCTACTGATCGGTTTTGAAGATGGCGTATCTTAACTCAATCTCCAAGTAGTCATCACCGTATCATAGTGAGGGAAAACGGTCGATCTTCACTTGGGATGCCATTGTTCGTTCATAAGCTTACTAGAGACTATGGAACAATAACATTCGCTTGAATACTTCATCTTTTTAATCAGGTGATATTTCAAATGGATTGCTGCATAAACTGGAGCTTCCATGTACACACTTGTAGATCTTGTAGTTAAATCTCGTGTTTTATCTTTGCTTCAATTTAGGCCGAATCAGCGGCTCGAGTGGTACGATTTGCACATGTAGCCAATCGAAGAGACAAAAAGCATGGTTCTTTGGCGGCAGTATTTCCTTCAAGCTAGATGATTTTAATAGTCGGTATGTTACGTTTCAAGATGTTTATAGCAAGTCTCCAAATTTAAAGGGGGTTTCGTGTGATCTTACATGAAGGTCCCATACGATTGCTTTCCCAGTACATTGAGGTATCTATGACCCATGGATGAGGCGATTAGCTCGTTGCGGGAAGTCCAAAAACGATCCAAATATATGTCGAAATTTGCATAGAGCGATTCAACGAGCCCGAAAAATCCTACCAGTGAAAGTGTCCTATGTCCACACTCTGATGCGAAGGGCTCGCAAAAAACCAGTGGCCCCTGTGAGACTTCCAATTCTGAAACCATCAGATTGGGCCAAGTGCAGTTTCTCTAGAGGGGGCCATTTTTTTCTGGGAGGAAAAGATCTTACACAGGCAGAACAAGTTGGAGACACTCTGCAAACGTTTTGGGAAAGATGGAAGGAGACTGACCCAGACTTTTGTTTATACAAGGATTTTCCTGACAAAAGGGCCTGGCGAACGGCCGTCCCAGTAGCTGTTCACGGCGACGAAGGCCGTGGCCGCCTGAAGCGGCCAGTGCTTGTGGTTTCAGTTCAGTCTATAATCCCAATGAAGGACTTCAAGACCAATATGCAAGGGTTTCTAGTTTGGATTTCAGCGTCAAGATTTTTAAGATACTACCCTTGTTTGAAAATGATGTTTCCGGTTGAAGTCAAATTAGGATTGTTTATATTCTGGAACCAACATGTTTTCAGGTCATCTATGTGCACAAGATTGCTTTATGCAGTCCTCCCTTCGCCCTACACCCAGGATAATGTGACCACCATCTTGGAGGAATTGACTTCAGATCTTTTGGATTTGTACCGCAATGGACTTGAGGAGCTTTACTTGGAAACCAGCACTTTTAAGCTTTCTACTTGTCCTTAGACTTTTTGAACCTGGGGTAAAGAACACTTACAGTATATATGTTACCTGGATCATCCCGAATGGTGCCCCGCTGCAGGTGGAGTACCAAGAGCAGAAGCACTTCTACCGGTTCGTTTTCATTGGCACAAAAGGAGATTGGCCATTCTTACGGGCTTCGCTTGGCTTATCTACAGGCTACAATTGCGATAGGAAATGCCACAGATGCCACATTGAAGATACCCAGTTGCTATATAGTAATTTTTGACATGTAAAACAATTGACCATGTCCTAAAATGATTTTGTTAGCACCTCAATATGCTGTACTTCAATGATCCCTTTTGTTTAGCGCCCCCAGTGGTCAGGATTGGTGGAACGTCAAGGGTGTGGTGAAGAATCTGCCTCCTAACCACCTGAATGATGACCCTTTCAAGCCGAACTGGCGGAGCCCTTTAAGGAATCTTCCGAGTGGTGATGATCCCAAATTTTGCAGGATTGACCCAGCCCATACATATGCCATTGATGGTATTGGTAAGAGTTTTCTGGGAAGCAGCATAGTATTGTTGATGCACATGGGTTGGTTTGGCAATGCGAACATAGACATCAAGTTCAAGAATGCTTATGCCCGTTTCATCGCCTATTGCTCGGCCCGGGGGAAACACACTCCCATTACTGAGTTTAGCTACAAGTCCTTGAAACTTCCTCAAAATTCGTGTCTCGAACGCCAGTTGAACAATTTCTGTATCATTCCCCAAAAATGTTTTTAACTTAAACCCTGAACCATCCTTTGCCATCTTTAGGTATTAGCGATGTGTTCTTCCAAGGTTGCAAGGCTACCCAGCCGGTCTTGGAAAAGGACATGATGCAGCTGTTGTTGGCGCCTGGCTTGATGAGGAACTGGTCCAAATTCCTCCGACCTTTGCAGTGGCTTTTCTGATGTCTGGTGAGGGTTTGATATTTTGGTTGATCCCTTCAAATCACCATATGATTTTGGGAACCAAAGCTAAGCAAACCAAGGACCCTGGTTTCAGCGATCATTTGGAAGTGCTGCGGTGGGGTTGCAACGCGATCAACCGTTTCTGGCGACTGGTGTATTCTAGTAGCCTTTGGGTACCCCGAAATGACGCAAAACAATTGGTTGATGATGGCTTCAGGTTCACAGATCCTTGCTTTATGCTACTATAAGTGTTTTTGTTTTTGAAGGGTCTGCCACCAAGTCCCCCAAAAATGGTAATCATATTCCCAAGCAATTTCCTTTCTTACCATTCGGCATTTGTTAGGATGCTTACGCCACCTTAGCTGCTCTATCCGCTCGATCTGGCTACAAGATCTACAAGATCAGACCCAAGCTCCACATGTTTTGTCATCTGATGTTTCTTGTGCGATGTAAATCTTAATCTTCTTTTTTTAATTGATATGGTAGTCCCTGATTTAAAACCGGTGTTGGTGATTCCGATCTTTGCTAGTTGTGGTTGGGACACCCAAGGTTGGATCTCAAACATGCGATGGAACAATTCCCTGAAGCTCAGTGGTTCCTTTCGATGACAACATATATGACCTGGTCCGATGAGGATTTCATAGGACGAATCTCACGTATTTCCAGAAGAACTTCCCCACAAACAGCTTCTGAGCGCACCATATCTAGGTCTTTGGGGTTATATAAAAGGCATGGACTCGTGCGTTTGGCAACGAGTATGCCAGTGGCTGAGGGCCACGCTCTTTGATGGTACGTGGAACTTGTGCTGGATGAGCACATAAGATGCGGTGCTGAATGTGGGCAAAAATGGAAAGGGTGATTCGGGCAGTTTTTTTACAACTCGGGCGGAAATCACACATTTGATATAGAAATTGATTACTCGGGCGTTATTCATCATGATACGGAAATATGTGTATCAATGGATGTCTCAGGTATATATATATATATATATTAATATCATAATATGTATACGTATGTATATTATATATGATTTGTTGTTTTTCTTGTTTTGGCAGAACAAATGTCGCTTCAAACTCTGGGTCACTCAAGCAAATGCTTGCTGAACAACCAGACAAAACCATCGCAGTATGATGCGCGCAGAACAGTGTACCGTGTGCTGTGCTAGCACCCATCATGCGGCTCAAAATGTTTATCACTTGCTGAGATGAAAAAGACTTACTGAAATTCACTGAGAGAAACTTGCAGATATTCAAAAAAAACTAGAAAGTTTCCATACGTTTCAAAATATGATTCCATATCACTTCATTTGTCAATCCAGTTTTTGGAATCTTTTTTTAGGAGCCCTTTGGGTTGCTTTCCGAAAAAAAAGGCAGGATCTATCTGTGCAACTTTTTTCCGCCCTTCTGGGTTTAGAAGTTGGCGTGATAACTTTTGGCAACCTTTCTCAAAGGGGAAGTTGCCACAGCTGGTGGAATTCACTGCCTGGATTTTGTGACTGTCCTTTCAAAAAGGTCCCCTTCCTAATGTAAGAGTCCTTTTTTGTCAACAACCTGTAACAGTAACAGGTGTTTTTTTGTAGAGAGTCGACTTTTTTTTTTTGGAAAAATTATTTTGAAGAAGTAACCCCGCAATCACCGCAAAATGTTGTTGCCTTGATTTTATTGGAATTTTTCCCTGCGTTGGTGCAACGATGGTGAATTTCATATGCTTTGAACTATGCGGTTGTTGGTCCGTTGAAAACGGATCAATGAGAGGAGCTGTCACGGAAGAGACCAGCAACAAAAAAGCCGATTTGGGGCTTTTCTGAGGGTCAAGATTCAGTGACATGACCATACGTCATCTCACAATATCTCGAAAGTTAAGATAATACGAAGACATTGTTTTGAAAACTGTATCAACATGCTGGTGGCCATGCTAAAGATTGAAGGGACAGTCAAGTTGATTTGTTTTGGGATTTTGTTTTGGTGGGCTTTTATGATGAGAATCTAAGAAACCCAACCCTCCCGAATTGTCCAATTATGTCACGAAACAAAAATTCCATCCAGCATCATTAGTCCCTGAATCTAACAGCAAGAAATACCCATAAAAATCCTGGTGGCTTGGGTGAAAAACTTTCGGCCTTAGCCTCGGGGAAACCAATGGGTTTTTTCGTAAGCCCTGATCATAAGGCCTGGGGTACTACCTTGGGGGGGGGAGTTGGTTGACTGGCGCCATCACGGTTTCTCAGGCGCCATGAAGGATTGATGGATACCGTAGCCAATGAGTTGGCTGAAGGGGCTGGGAATTGGTGGGTGAACTCAGGGTGACGCCTTGGATGATGGTGGAGGTGGAGGACACAAAAAACCTACCATTCCCATGAGGCATCCATGGAAAAAATGGTGTATTTACCTACGTGAATGCTTGATTTTTATGGTAAGTGTAGGGAAATATATACAACGTTGATGGTTCAGGTCAACCGGCGAGTTTCTCCACCTGGGATGCAACTTGCAACATCCTGAAAATAAACGGATAAACTTGTAAAACTACCTCTTAATCCTGGGTTGACAGGATTTCTGAAGCATCAAACCGTAACCCAATGATGGTTCGGTGTCGCGAACAATTCTTCCGAACCCATCATGGCGTTTCCAGTGGAAAATTTGTGACCTTTCTGAAAAACACTTCAGGCTATGATTTTTACTGTGGTTGATGATGATGGGATTAACATCTGGGATTATTGGAGTATGATTTCATCACACCGGACCTGGATTTCGGTGTGTTTTTTCTCCCATTCTTCCAACTACTGACAGAGACCTTTCCAGTGTGTTATTCTTTCTCCCATGATCATGGTTCAGTGGAAAATGGCAAAATATTTGAATGGTAACGATTCTATTGAAGATACACCCATTTTTCTCTCAACCATGATGATAGGAGGAAGGGTAGATTCAATATGCACACAGGGGATGGAAGGGGTGACGCATGTTAAAATGCAAAACCATGACATCAAGGAAAGTTGTAGACAGAGCTGACGTTCCGATTGTGCTTTAAGGTCGCAACAAAATTTGGCGAACATCCTTTGGGCCTTTGCCAAAGTCTTGATTCAGTCGGGGGCACCAAAGGCGCCGCAAGATGCCGCAAATTGAATCATACTTGGTGCCCTTTGACAAGTCCTAATAGAGATTCTACTCACACTGACACAAACTCTAGGAATCCTGACAAATCCTAAATATATAACTCACACAAAGTCTATAGGAATCCTCCGAGTTTTTCGAGGTCGTTTCATGAGTCTTCAATCATTCAAACCACCCCACGTCCAAGGCCTAAACCTTCTGGTGCTGTCCAAGCCGTGGCGGAGGATGTGTTGATGACGTTGAATGCTTGGGGTTCCCAAGAGATGAGTTTTTTTGATCCAAAGGCACAAAACAAAAAAACGGTGCTTTTGAAAAACCCTAAAATGTCCGACAAGAGAATTAAGGTGAATCTTCCAATTGTTTTTTTTTCAAAAGCAAGGGGCGTTAAATTATGGCGGAATGATGCGGAACGCACCATTTCAGACAGAGAAAGAACCATGTTGAATGTGTAACATGTATGACATCCAGTAAGCTATAGCTCCTGAATTTCCTATGATTTTTGTCAACAAAAATCGATGGAAAAAAAAGAGTCGACAAAAATTTTTTGAAACGTTGCAAATCCCATACCATCCATGGGACTGGTATATTTACCTACATGAATGGTTAGTTACCTACATTTACCCTACAAATTAACCATTCATGTAGGTAAATATACCACTTTTCCATGGATGCCTCATGGGAAATATATGTTCCAACGTCCAAAAGTCGAGGCATGGAGCGCCCTGAACATGGCCAGTCTGACCTGGGCTTTTGCCAAGTTATCCTTACGCCATCCGAAACTCTATGCTGCTATTGCCTCTCATCTGCATAATTTGGGACGCAATTTTTTTCAGATCTGGCTGGTGGTTTGATTTTTGTTGTTGTTCGATTTTCACCCCGAAAATTGTAGAACTGATTCCCAAAGTTGATTACTACTAGTTGATTCAACCACCACCTTTTTGCAATTTTTTTGGGATTTCTTTGGGCAAAACGGATATTTCCTGCTTTCTCAACGTTGCCACATGAAGAGGATTTTTTTCACCGGAAAATGTGGGGAAAAATCCGAAAAACTCCACCATGGAACTTTGCTGGCCGAAAAGTGCCTCAAGCCTCCAAGGAACGAGAGGTTCAGCAAAAACTTTGGAATTTTTCTTCCCAAAACTTGGTGAATGTGTCCTGGTCCTTTGCCAAGGCAGGGGTTAATTATTCTTCAACGAAAAAACTGTTTTTTGCAGGAACGTTTGCTGATGTTTTTCCATCTGGGACTTTTTTTCGAAGAAGCAGCAGTGAAAGTGAATGATTTAGGATGAAACTGGCAATGTTTTTTTAACGCTTTGGTTTTGAAGAGTACAATGATTTGTTTTTGATGATTTTAGAGTGCTGGCAGGTGATGGTTGCCCGGCGGAGTTTTTTCGAAGAACTAGGACAATGCGCAGCACAATTGGCACCAGATTTTAACCCACAGAACTGCTCAAATGCCGCCTGGGGCCTTAAAGTTTTGGACAAATGACATGTCGATTTGATGCATTCATGGAGCTTTCATTTATTTGACAAAAGCATGATATATCCATTCACTTTCTCTTGGTGCATCATTTGGAAAAACACCTCATTCCATCAAAAGTTGGGTAGTGGATGGCGACGACCTGCATCTTTTGTGCTTCGAAATTTCGCAAAATCGATCCAGGTCTGGGCGTTTGCCACGGTGAGCTATGTGAATGGTGAGTTGTTCCAAGCCACAGCTAGGCGTGCATCAGAGATAGCAAAAGAGCTAGTGGCTCAGGACGCTTACGGTGGGAGGCGCCCCGTGATGGGTTGAACCCCGACGATTTCTTGGAGAGTAATAATTAAAGATGACTCACTGTACTGTATTTTTTTTTGAAGGACATGGTTACCAAAAAAGGTGGGCTAATATCATTCATATATGACTATATCTCTAATAATGTGTATAGTGAAGCTCTGGTATATATGTCAAGTTCAGCCATTGGCTTCGTTGGCTTCGTGGCCAGATGTGTTCAAGCAAGGTGAAAGGTCTGAGAGATGCGATCGCATGAATGCATGATGCATCCATGTTTTTGGTATATTTACCAATACATTTACCACAATGTTTAAGCCATTCATGTATAGGTGACTATATACAGGTCCCATGGATGCTATGGGATATGTAGGGCTTTTGCCGATCGAAGCTTCACAGCGGTGAGAGTTTGCCGGGGGGTGAAGATCCCAAGATTCTTCCAAGTAACTTTGGGGATCTAAATGGGGGGTTTCTAAAAATGGTGGGTTTCCCCAACAACCATGGGTTTTCCTACTAGAAATGATCAGCACTTGGGGTGGAGATTGGGGGAATCACCATTTAAGGAAACACCCAAATAGATATCAGTGACCACTAAACTAAAGGGATGGAGAATTCACCATTTTAAATCACTACCAACCCCCGAAAATTCCCATGGATACTAAAGATGATGGGCCTTGGAACATGTTTTTTTCCCGGCTTCTAATTTTTGGCGTCCTTTTTGGGGCACTTTTCAGGGAACGATCACATGTCCAGGTATCAAACCGGAACGGGAAAGGGAAAATCATATGGAATATGTCAGTTCCCCTTCCAAGGGTATATACTTCCTTCGGGCCATCCCAGTTAGATCCAGCAGTTAGTAACCGTGAGTAACCCCCCATTTCTCAGCAATTTTTTTAGGCCATTTGGAAGGGGAAAAACCTCATCCCCAAACTCCTGGGGGGACGACTTCCCAACTCACCATCGGTTCATCGATCCGGTCACCACTTCCGCAACGGGAGGACTTGGCGAATCTCAGCTGGGCCTTTGCCAAGTTCCTTCGGTTTTTTAGGGATGATAACATGGAGGGTGAAAACAACATCAACCTTTCAAAAAAGGGCCCCAATAATAGCAACGAATCAATCAACATGTTTTACTTACCCTAAGAATCATGGGATCTAAAAACTGGTGGTTTGGAGATCCCAGAACCCTGCTATGCAGAGCCAAATTCCTGCATAGAAGGGTCCAATGATTCTTGGGGTTATGTTTTGTTTTTCTCGGGGTGATATGACGGAGGATGAAAAGAATTTGAACAGGGAATATAGGACTATGTCATGATTTTGATCTCCTTTTTTTTTGGAATTGTAATCAACTATGATCATTCAAATCAATTCATCATATGAACTATTTAACTAATAGTCAATTCATGGATGAACTCAACCATCTTCCAAAAATCAACTTATCCAATCAAAAAGGACAAAAAGTCAACTGGTCAAATCATTTCTTGAGGCTTCATTTGAATTAAAGAAATCCCCCCCAACAAAAAACGGCAAGAAAACACCCAAAAACGTTGGAAACCCATCGAGTTGCTCGAAGTTACCATCGAACACCGAGCCGTTGAGGTTGAGTCGTCGCGACGCGGCGTTAGAAGAAACCATCGCCTCGGAGGTGCTACGGAAGGTGCGCGTTTGGGAGACACCCAAGTCAACCACATGGTGCAAGGGGGGCAATTTGATGAATCAATGATATGATATAATGATATAATTACAAGATTGCTTATAGATTATGATTGTATATACGTATATATATATTATACACATTATGATTTAATTGTGTATGTATATATATATAGTATTTAGTTTACAGACATTGATGGTTACAATGATGTGGTAGATATTTACGAATTTGTAAAGATGATATGAATGTAGATGCTGATGGATTCGATGAATCTAGAGTGTGATGCTGTATGGATGTGGCGATATGTTTCCCATACCGCCCATGTATGGTATATTTACCTACATTTGCCATGAACATCGGTAAATATACCATACATGGATGGTATGGGGATGTATGATCGTGTCATGATAGTTTGTGCATGTCACATGATGAGTGATGATTGTTGATCAAGACCTCAACACGTCTCCATGTTTGTTGTCATGGAGTGCTTCATTCGGCATGCCCTAACTCAAATCCAAATTCCATCAAGAAGCGTAGTGTTCCACTAAGTGGTGGGACATTTATCTCAGCATGGATGACATGATGATGTCATTACTTGATGGGTGAAAACTGGCCTTACATCAGCATTCTGGGATTATGATCCACTATGAAGTCTTATTTCTTTTGAGGTATGGATTTTCCAAACCTGTGAAACTTGACAACCATCAACCTACACCACCAAACCTAAACTCCTCAATTCCAAAGCATCCCAAAACAGAAAGCTAAGTCATCAACCCAAGAGCATTGGATGGGGTTGTTGACCTTTCACACTCCTTCCACCTGTGAAAGGTCAAAACCTGTAGTCCGCAGCACTTGTCAATCATCGTTTACTCTTTTGTTACTTGGGTGTCAAACAACGGATGAAACGCAGAAACTTCGGGGTGTGAGAATAGTTAGAGTGTTTTTTTGGATATGGTTTGGATCTACACCCCCACCCACTACCCTCCTGGGAACGATCACATATCCCCTGTTTAAAGGCACTTTTTTCAGATGATTTTCTTGTGTTGAGGTGGGATGTGTTAGTTTTTTGGGAGGGTAACAGTCACTTAAATGAAGGTTTAATTCGAGATTCCCTACCAGAAATGGAATGTCATCCTCGTGGTGACTAGCATCCTGGGTGGCGGGGGTTAGATCCAAGGTATGGCGGAAAATTCCATATTGAGGTTGATGAACTAAGTGTTGATTTTACACCAACATCTTGCAACAGCCTGTGGGGTATGAAATCATATTTATAGAATCATATAGAATCATATGAAATCATTCAAAATCATGGGTTTAAAACATGGAAACATCTGTTAATCATGAAAAAAATGAGGCCGACCAACCAACCAAGGCTCAAATGATGGCGGCTGGTGGAGGCATCATGGAACGGTGGAACCGGAAGATCTGTGTGTGACTACTTTGCGGATGATTGACGGCCTGCACCACCCGAGATGTGTAAAACCATGTAAATAACATTAAATAACGGGATATTTACCACCTGGTGCAGGATTTCTTCCATCAACGGTATTGATAGAATATCTCAGAGTATTCGGAACATACACACTATAATCATTATTTGACACATTATATGACAATTTTATATGACATTTGATGCAAATATTTAGATGATGATGATGATGATGATGATGATGATGATGATGGTGATGATGATGATGATGATGATGATGATGATGATGATGACGATGATGATGTATGGCATCTCTATCCGATACCATCCATAGTACTGTTATATCTACCTACATTTACCAGAAAAAATCAACCATTCATATACGTAAATATACTAGTCCCATGTACTATGGATACCCTCCCTGAAACTAACATAGCCCATGAAAATCCCCACCGAAATCCTGGTGAATCCCATCAAATTGGTGGATTTTCCATGGCTATGTTAGTTACCTGGAGGGTACATCCTTGATTTCACATACCGTATCGTTGTTTCGTGGTTGCAGTCTGCGGGGCTTCCAGGACTTGCTGCACAGGACGGGTCGGTTCGTCGGTTCGTCGATGGGAGGCCGTTGATACCTGAAAAAACGAATGCAGCAGACCCATCATGATATATAGCAATTATATGCAAAATAGTCCTATCAACTAACAAATAAAAAGTAGTTATAAGATAGGTTCATGATTTCTTACAATTTGTTGAAAATTTGTTGATATTTGCACATTTCCAAACACTTACCCTCCGGTAAACTAACATAGCAATGGAACATGGATCCTTTGAAGATGCTATGTTAGTTTACCAGAAGGTATTGATTTTACATTGAAAAATGATCTATGCATCCAAAAAAAGTCGACTCCAGGGTGAGACTTGGCAGATTGCACCGTCGGCCAACGCTATGGTGGAGGCGGGGCCATTCCGGAATCTCCGGAGAAGCTAACATGGTGAACCGGTAAAGTGGAATTTCGGAACTTTCCGGGAAAAGTGACAGTAGTTTCAAGCTGTAGTACTCTTTAGTTGTTTGTTTTTGATATATATTTTGTTTTTTTTCGAGTTTTTTTTTCAAGTTTTCCAGATGGATCTTTTTTGTTGTTGTTTGTTGGAGCATCATTTTGTTGCCGAACAAAACTTTGCACATGGACTTTCCATTTGACGTTGTTTTTTTGGTGATTTGAAACCCTGCAGGCTGTTTTGGACATGGCTTTGCAGCGTGTGAGGCGTCTGAAAATTCATGTCCCATAGCATCCATGTAATGTTGTAATTTACCTACATGAATGGTTGATTTCTTATTGGTAAATGTAGTATACAATGCATGGATGGTATGGGTCATGGGTGTGTTGTGGCAAACTATATAATTGAAACTGCAAAGAGAACTTGAGATAGAGCCTGGCTCCAGCATGAACATCATCGGGCAGTAAATCTACTTGCTTGTCGTTTGAAAAGTGGACTTTATTCTTTGACTTTTGAACCAATATTTTGCAATCTAAACATACAAAAAGATGAAACTTTCAACATCTTTTCAAATCCCATTTTTCACCACAGGAACACTGCGGGAGTTTACTGTAGTTTTCTCTTTCCGTTTTTTTGTTGCCCCAAGCAGCTGGTTCCAACGGTTGGTTCCCCTCAAACCAACGTGTCAGGGAGTTCGATGCTCAAGGCTTGACGAACTTAACCCAATCCTTGGCGAAGCTGGAGATGACGTCAAAAGATGTCATGTTAGATGCCTTGATCCAGGTGCGGTCATGAAAAAAGGGCTCCTGGTTATTTAATCCCTAAGGATCCAAACACCTTCTCAGATGGTGCTTGGGGTGTATAATCACCTCCTTAGCAAGGTATTTAGGTTCCATTACCATTCTCAGAAGGCGATTGGATCCCTAGGGAATGTTTATTTATAGGGGATTGTACTATCCAGTTGTTATAGGGGATTATACATTATCCAGTTGTTATAGGGGATTATACACTATCCAGTTGTTATAGGGTTATACACCCCAATAAAAAATGATCCCCTGTATTGTTTAGGGGATTTGTTGGGGATGAAAAACTACCCAATTATATGGGGATTATGATAAACCATTATTTGTAAGGATCGCTATTAAACAACCAGTATAATGGTGAGCGCTCTGAAAAAAAAACACCCACACCGTGGAAGTATAGAGAGACGATTATGAATACTACCCCGTTGTTTGGGTATAGAAGGGATTATGTTACTACCCTTTTTAGGGTCATTTAGGGTAGATTATATTACTCATGATTAGGCGTTGATGAAAAAGACTATACAAAAGGCGTTGATTAAAAAGCCATTATTATAGGGATTCTATTAACCAACCAGTATAATGGAATGTAAGATGCTTTTTTACGCAGGTGTGATTTCGTACATCTGAAGATTGAGAACAAGGGATTTCTTGGAGGTTTCGGTTTCGTTGAAATCTTGATAGAACGTAACAAGGAATTGAGAAGATCTTTGGTCATGAAAAGATCAAAAGCTTGATGCCTAAAATGCCAAGATATCTAGGTGGTGGTTTCAAATATTATATTTTCACCCCTACCTAGGGACATGATCCAATTTGACGAGCATATTTTTCAGATGGGTTGAAAACACCAACTAGATATGATTGATAGGGGCCCACGTCACCATGACTGACCTTTTCGATCGTTCATGAACACAGGAATCAGCTCCGAAAATTTCAAGCTTTAGCAATCAAGAGCCACTCGGACCTGGAAGGGGAGGAAAATTTCTGAGAGTTGTAGCCATCCAAAGCTTCCGATTAGGAAAAACCTTTTGGATGGGTTTAACATGGATGGATTGAATCGTTTGGATTCTGTTGGAAATTTGGAGGGAATTAAGATGGAAAGATGGATTGATTCAAAAAATCAGTCTCAGTCTTAGCTGTTTGAAATGCTGAAAAACGGTCATTTTAAGGACACAATTCTTGTGAATCATGAGACAATGAATTCTTTGAGCATTTGGTACTGTTGATGGCTGAAATCCCAAACAACCACCTGGGGATGTATAAAACCCGTCGTAAACAATGGGATAAACTACCATATCAACTGGTGACCGCCGGATTTTTTATTTTCACCCCTACCTGGGGAAAGATTCCCATTTTGACGGTCCCATATTTTTCAGATGGGTTGGTGAAAAACCACCAACCATCTAGGAATTCTTTGAGCATTTGGTACTGTTGATGACTGAAATCCCAAACAACCACCCTAAAACCCTCTAAAACCCGTCGTAAACCATGGTTGATAAACTTACCAACTTCCCTCAACTGGTTAGTCAGCAACCACCTGGGATGGTGCTAAAACCCGTCGTAAACCATGGGATAAACTACCAACCTCAACATATATCAACTGGTGAGTTCGTGAACGCCGGATTTCTGGTTGCCATCAAGGTTGGCAGCTTGCCCTTTTCAGGTTGGTCCCATCCAAACCCCTTCCCTTCACTGAGATTGGCGATGTTGGCCTGGGCGACGGCACGTTTGGGTCGCTTTTCTTCGATGGCCTTACGGATGGTCGCCAAGGAGACCAAGAAAAGGTTACAGAAATTGACATCGCAGGTGGGGATTCCGTTGGGATAGTTCCCATGACAATTTCCATGGAAAAATGGCATATTTACCTAGATGAATGGTTGATTTTTATGGTTTTCATGTAGGTAAATATACCATTTTTCCATGGATCCTATGGGGTTTGAGATGTTTGGAAGTTGAAGGGATGGAGAGGTTTAATGATGGAGGATGGATGTGGGGAGAATAATGGCTTAAAGGATCTGGGTCGAACGGTTCAGTTCAGGACATTTGTTGGAAAGAGTGGATTTTGTTGCAACAACATCCCATCAAGTGTGAGGTGACGTGGTGGATTTTTAGTATAATATCACAGAATATCCCAGAATGATATTAAACTTGGTTTTCACAACCCGGATATCTATATAGTATCTGATATCCACGAACATCAAGATGGCATAACGGTGAACCATATAATTGAGAACTCCTAACCCCTTAAAAAACTAACATGACCTTGGAAAATCACCTTTTTAAATAGGAGATACATCTTCAAATGGTTGGTTTTTTCCATCGTCATGTTAGTTTTCCGGGGATGAACCTTTGGCACCGTTTCAGGATGTGAGTGTTTTGGTTTGGTCCTTCGTACGGAGTGGGCCAACTGAGGTTACCAGGGGCCCGGGGGATTTGTCAACTGTTTCGGTGTTTCCTTTGCTGACAAAAAAGCATATCAACAACATATGGTGAACATGTCCGGTTTGTATACGTTTGAAGTGTTGGTGTTTGGTTGAGATGGTACATGTTTTTTTAAACTTTTTTTACAACTCAGAGAGACGTTGGTTTAAAACACGTGGTGTTGAAATGGTGTTTGTTAAGAAAGCAGGTGTTTCTCTTTACAAACTTGTGCAAGGTCTGGTGATCTTAAATGAATATGTCAGTAGCTCCTGAAACAGCTGTTTTTTCACAGCCATAAGTTGTCTTGTTTCCGCTGAAAGGAGACTGCAGAGGAGCTGGGGAGTGTGACCAGACACACGTCCGGGACACGACTTGAGACAATTGGCCTTGCCAAAACAGATTCATCATGTAGTGTCTCCCATCAACTCTACCTTATTGATTAGATTGATTAGCTGATTAGCAAAAAGGTCGCAAGAGTACTTGATCAACCTTTATCCAACAAATTGTTTTGATTGCTTTGGCTTTGGTTTACCTGCCTTTGTTTGCGCTGTTTACTACCCAGTGATTTTGATTTGAACGTATATTGGATTGCCGTTTGTTGTTCTTCAGATCATCGGGAAACCATTCTCAGAATCTTACAGCAAGATTCCCTATACAAATTATAAATTCAATGATTAGATGTGTTAGCATTCGCCGTTCAGAAATGCACAATGTCAATGGCCCATCAAGGCCCATCAATTCAAAACAAAAACATGCCACAGGAAGGCGGAGTGAAAGGACGAAAAGACACAAACCTTGGTCGTTCTGGCAAATTTTTGCTAAACCTTTCGTAGCTGGTCTCATGTGCAGGTTGATTTTTTTTGGTTGATGAAATCTTTCAAATGACTGAAGCCTGTCAGGGACTCCCATCATCCTATTTTAGACGAATCAAATTTCAGGGTGGAGATGCTGCGCCCATTTGAATGCCAGGTGTTTCGATGCTAAAGACCTTGATTGAGAGCATCATGAGATTGATTCCAGATTTGATGCCACAAGACCTCTCGACCATCATTTGGGGAATCTTGGGACCTGAAAAAAAGCGAAAGAAACAGCAAAACTGCGGCTCTGACTGACTTAGAGTGTGAGTTATGGGCCACAGGAATGATCAAGAAACATATTAGGAAAGCTGAGATTTGACTCAATTGGTGTGGTGCCACCACTAGAATGTTTGTCACAGCTATTCCCAGCATGAAGAATTTTGATAACATGTCTCTAGTGCAAAAAAGATTCTCCAGTTGCACAGCAACTCAGGATATGCTACTGCCGGCATTGATTGCCCAGATATGATCGAAGCGGTTGCAGACGAATCTGTTGGAAAGGTCCGTGATTTTGCACCTCAGGAGCAACTCATGTGACTAGAAATGTCGAGATTCCGTATGGCGTATGGTTTCAGATTTCTCATGGTTTTCAACGACACAAAAATCCTGACTTCCTTTCGATGGCAACGTTAAGCGCCTTCAGATTCATCTTCCCATGCTGTTTTTGATGGTGGAATCTGAAGATAAATTTGTTTGAACATGCCATTCAATCCTGAGTGGTCACAGTTTCTGAGAGGCAAAAATTACCCCAAGTCATCTATGTGTTTCCTCTTAAAATTCCCAATGATGCGCAAAAAAAAGAAACACCCTCCGGGTTACCTTCCAGCCATCCCCCAACCTGGCGAAGGATATGGCCAATATCGCCTGGGGCCTGGCGAAGATGGGTCTGTTGCATGAGGAACTCTTGCAGGCGGGGAAGGGGAAGGTTGGTGAAAAGTACTTTTTGCTTGGGAGATCCTTGGCTAGCTGGTGGCAACTCAAATATTTTTTATTTTCATCCCCATTTGGGGAAGTTTTCCAATTTGACTAATATTCTTCACAGGGGTTGAAACCAAACCAGTTGGGGTTTCGATGGGAAAATTTTCCCCCGAAAATTGATGAAAGTGTGTGATTTTTTTTTGGCTGGTTGTGGACTGCGGTAAAGATGTGCACGCTTTACAGGTCCCCTGTTCTGAAAATTCACTAGGTGGCAACTCAAATATTTTTCATTTTCATCCCTACTTGGAGAAGTGATCCTATTTGACTACTATATTTTTCAAATGGGTTGAAACCACAAACTAGTTAAAGACTGGTTCCTCCTGAAAAACCAGCCTGAATTTGAAAAGGAAAATTTATGTGAACCAAACCTTCATTTTGGGGTTCAATTGTTAATTTTTACGCTGTAGGAGAACTTGTTGAGAGAGACTTTTCTGAAGTTGTTTTTGTTGGGCGGTAAAAAGACATTCGCACAAGTTTATGAACTGAGATGTAACTAGATTGTTCATTGATTTCATTGTTGCCTTTGTTTAATGTTGAGGAGGGGGGGTTACACCAAATGAATCCAAATGGTTTTGACGTGTTATGTGGCTTATGTCATTTATAATGGGTTTTGGAGATGTTCATTCAAACAAGATTTCACTGCGGGCTGCGAATTTTCAGCTTTAAGATTTTTTAGCCAACAAAAAAGACGACCTTGCATCATCATACGAAAATGGAAGCATCAACCAGAATCAAATCTCAGACGTATCATAATAGATGGATCATGAATATCATCTGGTCAAATTATAGCAACCTCACCCTACCCTACCTCACCACAAAAGGTGGTTTAGTAGGGGAAATCCCCTTTATCGCTGGGAAATCTAGGTGGGTGAAATATTATAATTTGGCTAGATATCATCCTTATCTTAGGATCCAGTTCCTTATAGGATGTTGGTGCTGGGCCAACCAATAAGCCAACCAACGCCAACTCTTGAAGCCGGGGATTTGGGGTTTCAACCCTAGGAATCTGGGACACGCTCGTTTAATACCTAAAAGAAGTTCATGGCCATGTAGCGAAAAACTTTCAGAAGCATCTGACAAGAAAGCAAATGTACATGTTGACTTCACCTGATGGTCTTCGAATCTGAGAATGTATGATGGCAGGAGTCATCAAACCTTCCAAATTATTTGTTTTAATACCAAACAAAAACAACATCATCACCTTCCAGTTTTCATCCGTCTTCACAAAACGTATTGTTGAAAACCCATTACCCATAAGATATTTTCCTACTTGAGTTCAATGACTTGAAGACATGGGTTTTATGAACCGATCCGAATCACCAACAGCCAGTTTGGTTCAAGTCCGATCCCCACAAGCTTGGAGTTTTCAACTCGCCGCCCTACTGCAACGTACGCAACATGTTGAGCCGTCGTGGGCTCGTGGTTCTTTGGTTTGCAGGCGTCATGGCAAGGGCAGATGATGAAGCCTGTGCAGTCCAGACAGCGCTACGAAAAGTCAAAATTCACGACAACTATGTCTATTTTTTTGAATCTTTTTGGAATCCCGTGCAATCGGTGCAGTTCGATGAAACGAGCCACTCTATCAGCGATGGGCAGCCGTATGAAGGAGTGTTCACTCTTGGTTATTATTTGGATGTCAGGGCAGGGCGTCATGAAACAGCAGAAGTGGCACAATATTTCAATGCTGGCATAACTCCAGACAATGCCCTGGGATTATTAACCTCAAAATCGGACCCCCCCTTACCATCAGAGCTCAACTTCGCGATTTCCGGCAATCTCTCTGTGGCCATGGATATTAACACCACCGGGGTCTGCACAGAGATGAAGATTGCGCAGGGCCACCGTCCTACCGCAAACAACTGGTGGATCGCAGGCACAAAGTGCCATCATAATTCGGCAGGGCTAGAGTGCCCTTGCGGCAACT
This sequence comes from Breviolum minutum Mf 1.05b.01, assembly GCA_000507305.1. Classification (NCBI taxonomy): domain Eukaryota; class Dinophyceae; order Suessiales; family Symbiodiniaceae; genus Breviolum; species Breviolum minutum. The sequence goes on from DF239997.1 coordinate 72,584, forward strand.
ACAATGTCACATTTTCTGAAACTGACGGAACTCATAATAAGATCATATATGCGGACAAATTCTATGTGCAGTTTGCTTGAAAAGTGAAAACCAGCAACTTAGTAGCATGCTCTTGACAACCAACCACTTGCCTACTCAGTGCGCGGAAAATACGGGTCACCTGAATCTTTCATTTGCTGGAAGCACGCCTGTGTCCAAGTGTGAGTCGCCCTGAGTCACTATTGGAAGGGGGACCATAATCATCAACATGATCATATCATATCATTGTATAGCAGATCGTATCATATTTAATTTCATATCATTTCATTTCATATCATATCCTTTTCATGTCATGTCATATAGTTTAATGTTGTGTCATATCATATCATTTCATTTCATATATAGTTTAATTTCGTATCATATAACATTGGGTCATTTCATATAATGTAATTTCGCATCTTATCATATATATGCATCATTTCATGTAGGTTATTTCATGTCATGTCTTTTTATTTCATTTCATTTCATTTTATGTCATCATCATCATCATCATCATCATCATCATCATCATCATCATCATCATCATCATCATCATCATCCTCGTCCTCCTCGTCCTCCTCGTCATCATCCAGCCCCCTCCTCATCAGCAGCAACATCATCGTCATCACCATCAGCAGCAACCTCATCATCATCACCATCAGCAGCAACATCATTATCGTCATCATTTTCTTCTTCATCCTTGTCCACCTCCTCCTCCTCCTCCACATTTACCATAGAAATCAAGCAGCTGGGACCCGACCCAAACAGGAGGGGGTTGGGTGAATGACTCTTTTTTTGGATGTTTTTTTTTTTCTGGGATCTCCAAACCATTAGTTTTGAGATCCCATGATTCCTAGGGCACATTTAAAAAAACATCAACAACATCATTTTATGAATCCTACTGGAGGTGCTTTCGAAGGACTTCGTGCTGAGGGTACAGGAATGCCAGGCAACAGTTTTTTTTTTTTTCGCCTGTTGGGGTGGTGACATTGGGTGACATGACTGAGCTGGTATGTGGTTCAGGATGGGAGGAAGTTGGAATTCTCCTCAAAATTACCCCCCAGCAAACAAACATGACAATGGAAAATCACCATAGTAAATAGAGGATACATCTTCAAATGGATGTTTTTCCATTGCCATGTTAGTTTTCAGGGGAGTACTTGCCATTTCCAGTGTGAAATGTTGATCAGCTCAACCCCAGATCTGTTCATGAAGCAACATCAAAGCTCACAGAAACAGATGACCAACTCAAATAGCCAATAGGAAGGGGTAGCATGGATTACGTATACTTTATATTACTATGGTACTAATATATATTATGGTACTTATATTTTTGTGATCTCCATCTTGATTCCAACATTTGTAAGCATGTCATCGATTGCATATATCAGATGTTGCAGATGTTTTTGAAAAAAGCCTTGGAATCTTTTCCATAAAACCATATCTTCAATGATTCCCCACTTTTTGTTTGAACATTTTTTTTTCCGTTCGAATCTTGCCATTTCGTATACAACAAAATCTCCAGATGTCGGCACCCCTCCCAAAGTCGCCCGTGACTTTCGTCGGATCCAATGCGTCGATAGGCGCAGCATTTATCCATTGCTGCTTGGTCCTTTGCCAAGTTGGGCGTTTCTGCACCGAAGCTTTTCGGTGCCATTGGACATGCTTTATCACAACGGGCACATGAATTGGATCCACAAGGCAGAAGAAAATGACGAAGGGGGGACCTGGTGGGAAGGTCTAGGTTTTTTTTTGGTAAAGCCAACTTCATGTTCATTGCATTTAGGATTGAAAGGGAGTGGTGTGAAATAACGGCTTTTGATGATTGGAAGATGATCCAATATTTGATGAAGGTTTTTTTTTTGTGTGTGTGTGTGTTTTTTTTCCCCAACAGCAGAATGCTATGGGGTCTTTGCACAATATAGATTTCGGTGTGTTCTGGGCGAGCTGGGGCGGTTCTGGGAAGGAACCGGGTTCTGGGAACCGGTTCCGGGAAACCGGGTTCCGGACCCGAGGGATTGCCAAGGTTGCGGGTTGAGAAGGTTGCGTGCGCGAGGTTTCGAAGGTTTCGATGGGTTCGATGGGTTAGGTTCTATTCCCGAGGTTTGGACGGAACCGGTTCTGGAACCCGGGGTCCGAGAACCGGAGGTGTTAAGAAGGTTCCGGGTTCCAGAGATTCCGATCCCAAGGTTCCGAAAGTGACTTTGTACTTTGAAAGTATACTTTTGTACTTTGAAAGTGTAATTTTGTAGTTTGAAAGTATGCTTTCTGACTTTGAATGTAGAATTTTGATGAATTTTGTACTTTGAAAGTATATCTTGTACTTTGAAAGTATGTCTTGTACTTTGAAAGTATACTTTTGTACTTTGAAAGTGCATTTTTGTACTTTGCCACACTGCTTGCTTCAGGTTGCATTGAAAATCAATACAGCAAGGGCAAAGAAAAGGTGGTAATTAATGTCCACTTTATAAATGCAAACCTCCTTGCTGTTGGGGATACCACCTACACTTATTTTTTTAAGTTGACAGGTGTTTCAAACTACCAGCTAGAAAAATGGGAAGAGCAAAGGATCAAGGAGCTGAAGAAACATTATTTAGTCTACAGTTGGTTGATGGCACAACCATGATGTTGAGATAGTGGTGATGATATGAGATTTTATGCGATGTTTCATAGAAAAAGGTCAGGAAAGGATGAGTGAGGATGAGTGGGGTGCAGTGAACCTAGGTTGTTTTTTTGTCCATCAAGAGTGAGAGCGAACTTTGAACATCAATTGTGATAGCTTTTCTTGGCGGAAAGGCGTTGGCAACAGCCTCTGGGCTTTTGGTGTTCTATGCTTTTGGCATGAACCCTTCGTCCAGGCTCGGTCCGGAGAGATGTTCTCAAACCTTGTTTTCGTAGTGTAGATGAGGCAAGTTGCAATGATTTATGATGGCAAAGAATTTGGTGCTTAGCATTTCAATCATGCATTTTTGGGGGTCTATAATGTGGCGACAATGGGGGTCATAATATGTCACTAATTTTGAACTGTGCTACTAGTATCCTATAGCATTATGCTTTAGCATAGACATAGACATGCGTAGACATTGTGATCTCAACAGATTTGTCACAACAACCTTTCAAATGGATAAGTCTATCAGATACGGAGATGCTCAATGTACGGTGTATATACATTTACCCACAAAACTACCCAAATGTAGGTAAACAGGCTATACATTGAGTATCTGTGATAATATCATATACTTGAGGCCAGTCTCCAAAGTCTCGGGAGAAATCAAAGTGTGACTCAGAAAAGGTTGCATGGAATACCATGGAAACACAGGTTTTATTGGACAATTCATCTGGCAAAAATCCAGTTCTGATGGTAGTAAATACTGGTACAGTACGATGCTATAATTGATCGGATATTGGATATTTACATATCTAATTTACTATATTTCTGGTTAAAATAGTATTATGCAATATACATTTGCTTATATCGTATACCTCCATATGATTTGAAGATATTCGACACCAAGCCGGACTACACTCCCGAAAACCTGATGCAACTTCCGAAATTCTTGGGTTTATCTCCTCTTCCAAAAAGGATAAAAAGGCCTGTTTTCAGGTGAACCATGTAAGTTTTGCGAACGTGTATCTACTACCCCAACTTTGTTTTGATGGATTGATCTTGTTCACTTGGTTGCTTTAGATTCGGAACTTTTTGCAGGCGGTTGGACGGCGAGGTATCAGCAGTGCCAGTGAGCTCACACACCAGGCGATTTGGTGGAAGATTTTCAGATTTCTTGGAACAAACCGAGTTTGTTTGTTACACAAGGGTTCAGAAGATATTTGAGAAGTGTTATAATTTCATAGATTATAGACTATAGAGATATCATATTATCATATCATCATATCATCATAATATGAATATATGATATACATTCTATAACACCAGCCTTGATGAAGCTTCACTTGAGAAACATCAAAGCAACTAGAATCCTATAGGTTTCTTTGCACATTTGTTTGAAAGAAGGAACGTTTGGTTCATATCATAAAGCATACTCCAAAAAAAGTGAATTGAGCAATGAAAAAAATCCCTGGTTGTTTAGGGTATATAGATGTACTGTATATAGGGGATTCTACCCAGTTATGTGGGGATTCGAATAAACCGTTATAAGGATTCCTATTAAACAACCAGTAGGTTTTTCCATTGCTCAGTTGATTCCCATCACCATCCCTGTTTACCCGTTGCTTCCATATATCCTACGTGGCGAAAATTTCACCATTTCGATTTGGGATTCTCCTGCCCTGACCTGCAGGAGATGGCAAATGTGAGCTTTGGCCTTCGTACATTGCTTTGTTGGTGCAGGTTAGGGGGGGTGATGTTGGAAGAACTTAGATTTTCCAAGCATTTTCCAATGAAATTCACCATTGGCTATAAGATGACTAAACAAAAAACATCTTCAAGTGTCAAACAAAAGTTGACAACAGAAAAAAAACACCTTCAATTTTTTCAGATGTGGTACTGAGAGTTAAGGACCTTTGTTGTTTGTTTCTCAAAAATTACCATTTTTTGTCCAAAACGCCTTGAAGACTACCCCCCCCACCCGGAAAACTAACATGTCCCATGAAAAGGGATGGGAAAAAAACATGGATTTTGACAGGTTGATTTTTCGTTGACCAAAAAAATCCAAACAAAAATTCAGGTTGATAGATTCGATTACTGACTGGAACCCCAAACAACAATTTATAAATGGACGTTTGGTGAAACAACCATTTCCAGTATAAAGATTTGGAATCATCCAATTGAAACAACCATTTATAAATACATAGTTGTTTGGGGTTCCAGGTGTATCCAATTTCTAAACGGTTTTACTCATCCAAATGGTGGTTCTGATGGATTTTTGTCTCCAAGAATATGAAGACATTGTAACATAGCCTTTCTCAACGTATTTCTATCACTTGACTGTTTTTGTGTTTTGGCCAGTTCGCCGTCATGACAGTGACACTATTGGCTTTGTCGCCCGGTTTCTGATGAATTTGCCTCCGGGACAAAACAAGCGTCGACGCATCGATGGCAATGATAGTGCCGGCAGCGCTGTGGGAGAAGGGCTGATCGAGCTCGAAGTGCTAGGCATCAGTGGCGAATGCATGTTGACATTGAATGTAGCAGACTCCATGCTTGGTCGCGAGTTGTGGAAGATGATTTTGGACAAAATTCCACGCAAGCCGGGCCTTCAGCTAGTTGTGTCCCATACTTCAAGGCTTGTGCTGAATGAAAGTCTGCAACAACAAGGGCTTAGGGGTCAACGGGCACAGGTGTCGGCTACCTACATGCCCGTCAATTTGCATACTGCCTGGCGTTTTGTCCACGGACACAGGATTGAGGATGAAGAGTTCTCATTGAGCGGGATTACCGAAATGACAGGGGTTAGTCCCAAAAAGACTGCCTTGCTGCACAACTTGCCCAAAAGCCTCCACACCTTTACATTTGCGCCTGATTTCAATCAGGAAATTCATGACATGAGATTGCCAGCAGGCCTTCAAAGCCTGACTTTTGGTAAAAAATTCAATCAGAGGCTTGACAAAGTGACATGGCCGGCAGGCCTTCAAAGCTTGAGTTTTAGTGATAAATGGCACGAATTCGGTGAATTCAATCAGAGCCTTGACAACGTGACATGGCCAGCAGGCCTTCAAAGTTTGACTCTCAGAGCAAATTTCAATCAGAGCCTGGACCACGTGACATGGCCCGCAAGTCTTTCAAGTTTGACTATTTTAGGCGGTTTCAATCAGAGCCTGGACCACGTGACATGGCCAGCAGGCCTTCAAAGTTTGACTTTGGCAGTTCGCTTTGATCAAAACCTGAACAACGTGACATGGCCAGCAGGCCTTCAAGACTTGACTATTTTAGGCAGATTCAATCAGAGCCTGGACGACGTGTCATGGCTAGCATGCCTTCAAAATTTGACTTTTGGTGAAAATTTCAATCAGAGTCTGGACAATGTGCCATGGCCAGCATGCCTTCAAAGTTTGACTTTTCGCGACAATTTCAATCAGAGCCTTGACAACGTGACATGGCCAGCATGCCTTCAAAGTTTGACTTTTGGCGACAATTTCACTCAGAGCCTGGACAACGTGACATGGCCAGAAGGCCTTCAAAGTTTGACTTTTGGTTGGCAATTCGATCAGAGCCTGGACAACGTGAGATGGCCAGCAGGTCTTTCAAGTTTGACTTTTGTAGGAGAGTTCAATCAGAGCCTGGACAACGTGACATGGCCAGCAGGCCTTCAAAGTTTGACTTTTGGTCGGGAATTTAGTCATAGCCTGGAGAATGTGCCATGGCCAGAAGGCTTGCAAAGTTTGACTTTTGGGTATTCGTTCAATCAGAGCCTGGAAAGTGTGACATGGCCAGAAGGCCTGCAAAGTTTGACTTTTGGGTATTTGTTCAATCAGAGGCTGGACAACGTAACATGGCCAGCAGGCCTTCAGAGCTTGACTTTTGTTAAGAACCTGCAAAGTTTGCAACACTCAGATGTGTTGCCAGGGTCATTGGGTCACTTGGCGATTGGAGGGATGTCGCTGAAATGTTGAAACGCCGCAGCCATTGTGTCACTGTTCGCCTTCAGACAAAAGGCTGTGGAAAGGAAGGCGGCGGAAAGGAATTTAGCCATTTTCCCCCATATGTCCTTTAGTTGGGACTAAGAATTAGGATGATGATGACAACTATGATGATGATGATGATGATGATGATGATGATGATGATGATGATGATGATGATGATGGTTATTATCATCAATTGGCATTGGCATTATTATAACCAGTATTATTGCCAGTCTTATTGTTATGATCACTAGTCTTATATTATCATGACTCTTCATACAATAGTGACATTTGATATTTTGCCATTTTTATCATGGCAAACTACACTCTGAAAGTAAACATGACAAAAACTAAGATCATGATAAACAATGCCCTTATGACTCATGATCAGCAATCATGATAATCATTGTTAGCATTCAACGTTAGCCTTGCCCCACTCCGGTTTTTACATATCCATGAGTTCCATCTGAAATATTTCTACAACCAACAGATGGTTGTTTTTTTTGCGACCAGACGAGCATTTTTTCAAAGGGGATTCATCTTGAAAAGCATCATTTTTCAGGGATTTTGTTAGTTTTAAGGGAGTGTGTGTCCCTCAAATCCATTGGGGGTTTCATGGGTCCACGTGGCCCTCAACCTTCGCAAGGCAAAGCAAGGAAATGACGGCTTCAGTCAAGTCCCTTGAAACCTTGCTACTGGACCGGGGGGATGTTTCCGACGTTTCCGACGTTGCGGTGAGATTTTTTTGCAAAGGCTCGGCTCTTATTTTGAAGGATTCATGATCAGAGTTGGATGCTTTGTGATACAAGATGAGTGTAAAGCCAGGTTTTTAGACAGAACTGCATTTCTCCGAACTGTGCGCTGTTTTCTTAAAGATTACCAAGATTACCAGCTTCAACCGTTCCACCACAAAAACACCGGAACAATTTTTTTGATCACGCAGCTGACGGCGGATATCACTTCTCACCCAACAGGACTTTCTGGTGGCGGCCAGCAACCATTTTTGCCGTGGGGGACCCAACCAAGGGATCAAGGTGAAAGTTGGACCAGGTATTGGACTTCAAATGAATCCTTGCAATGCCATGGGATGTCAAAACCTACCTGTTTTGAGGGTTCAGGGAGGAGGGTCTGGTGTTTCAATAGGAGGGGTCATGATTGTTAGGGTATAACAATTGTATTATATTTGAATGATTATCGATAAACAGTTATAACATTCGTTTGAACTTCTCAGTATAACAGTAATTTATCAAATGTCAATAATTATGTCATATTTGCTTATATGACTTGAATACAAGCAAACTATGTCATAATTATGAATGATTACAACTGTTTGATTATTATGTCAGTACATGTCACAATTTTTTCATGGCAATATCACATCTGACTTTCGGACCTTCATTTTTCTACCTTGAAACCACCGAGTTTCTCGCCTGAGGCAAAGCTGAACACAGTGAAGGTGCCAGTTGGACTGATTTTGCCAATGTGGCCAAAGTCGTGGCGGAGGAGCGGGGGCAATGGGATGCAGTTGACAGAGGAACGTTTGCCTTGTACGACTTGCCTTGTGAGGAAGTCGTGGGTCAAAAAACATGGAAGAATCATGAAGAAAGATGAACCAAAGAAAAAAGGTAATAGGTGTCAACTAGGACTCGAAGTGGTTTTTTCAAGACCTCCTGGTGGTCCTTGTTGCGTACCAACCATGACAGGAGTGTCCACATGTGCCGGAAGCCCTCACAGAGTTGGAGGCCGATATGATGTATTGACACCGTTGAGGCTTGTTGAGTTCATCAACCGCCTTGCAGTTTCAGAAAAAGGATGATGCTTTACTAGGTGGTGGCAACTCAATGAGTTTTTATTTTCCACTAGCGAAATTGGGGTTTCATGATCCAATTTGAAATTTGACGGTTGCATATTTTTTCAGATGGGTGGTTCAACCACCAACTAGTTTAATTTCAATTGCATCGAATTTGTCGCTGCTTCTTTTTTGAACTTGAAGCTCCCGGGAGGCACGTTTCCGTCGTTTACACTTGGAACCTTTGTTGGAGGCTTCCGACTGTTTTTTGTGACTGGGAATTGTTTTTTTCGTTTGAAAATGCCCCTCAAATCTGTTCAGCTGCAAGTTCTGTCACTCTGCTTGCTTATTAGAAGTAAGCTCATTGCATGCCCATGCCTTTGGTAAAGAGAAAGTATTGGCATGTCATTAAGTCTGTTGTGGGATGCGAGAGCGCGCTACAGTCCTGTCTGTGTTGAGGTTCTGTTTGGAAGGTTTCTGACATATTTGCACGGCTTAAAACGTATCATTAGAATCATCAACACTTGAACATCACTTGATTCTAAAGACAACATCTATTTGCAGAAACTTTGAAACTCTCCAACAAAAATCCAACCCCAACTCCACAAAAACACAACAGCAACAGCAACTAACAAGAAAAAACCTCATGGATTCCCTGTTTCTTCTATTTCAGGGCCTTGAAAAACTCCTTCGTGGAGAAGCTTTATATCAACTACAGGAGGTGTTAAGTCGAAGTCGTAGGGGAGGTTCTTATGGACGTGACCTCACACGAGTTTTGGGCCCCCAAAAAAGGTGGTTTGGGAAGAGAATTCTCCTTATTTCAGGGAAATCTGGGTTAGTGAAATATTCTAATGTGGCCTTTCATGAAATTATGATATGAGTCATGGTTGATACAGTACATGGTATGAGTATGATTTATTGGTGTTTATGGATTATTGCAATGATTACTCAAAACAACCACACAAATAGATGATTGGCAGCACCAAGGCTTGCCAAAGATGTGTGATCTTATTGCGTTATTCCCATGTTGAGTCAGAATTTGTTGGCTATATCATGACGTGACCAACTTGAAGCATAGCTGCGGGTCTAGAACCTGTGTGGAAGTCATGGTGCAGATGGAAATAGATATATATATATATCTGAAGTTGTCTTGAGAATCATGTTGAACCCGATTAGGTATGATGTCGCAAAATTAGATGACCAGACACACCCTTTTCCCCAAAAAACTCGGCAAGGTGCTGGATGAAGCGTCCACGAATAGCAACGTCTTTGGAGGTGTCCTAGTTGGTTGAACGGGACGGTGGAAAGTAGCGGCTAGCAGAGGCAATGCAGTGGATTATGCTCCGGTGCTTTGTTTCAAACTGCTTTTGGCATATTCATGTGCATATATTCAAGATGTATGCGTGACATCAATACTATTACATTGCAATGGCAATATCAACATGCATTGGATGTTACGTTTTGCGTATAGAATGCAGTAAAATACCCAAAGGGAGGCAGAGCCCATAGAAATGATTTTAGGAGCTTAGGAGAAACGGAGTTGAACTGTATACTATTGCGATAGGCTTGTGACGCTTGTAAGTGTACAAGTCGCCCCAAAACGTAGGAATTGTCACGCATACTAAACGGCAATTCTCATTTCAGCAGATAGAAGCAGATAGTGTTCACATCCCACATTTTGATCCTGCACACATCCTGCCATGAGATTTACTGGTAAACCGACTATTAACAATGGACAATTGACCGTTTAAAGATGTACTATTGAAAATTAACATGATTTTTCCGCAGCCAGCAATGTTAGTTAAAGACCGGGTCCCAACGGCTTAGGTGTACCTCACTTGGGGGAGTTCTATTCGAGGGAAGCTTTGAAACGCCTCGGGTGCTGAAGCTCAATGGTTGCTGTTTTTTGATGTGGGAGATCAATACGGATCGTTGATCACTTGTTGTTTTTTTTCAGGATAATTTTGGAGGATCCACAAGAAATATACTATCTAAAAATTTGAGTTCAGCTATAAGTACATAAATACTTTTAGAATTCTGTAGTAAACAACCTTGTGTGTGTTTTATTTGTACATCCATTGTTACCTGCCTTGCGTCCCATGATTTTTTTGTGTTAAACAAAACATGTATCAGCGCTTAGGCTTGAAGCCAAGGGAGAGGAGCACAAGATTTGGTTTGGATCTCAAGGTATGGACATGGATGATTATTTTCCAACACAAGGGAATCAACTAAATTGGTGGTTTGGGTTGGTCGTTTGGGGTTCTAGGGGTCCCAGTAAGTAACAATCCCTTTCATAAGGGGATCCTATGAATCCAAACCACTAACCAGTGCCTGAGGGAACAACCATGTTATATACTTCCCATTTGTTTGAAGTTCATGTTTAAATAGTCAAACAGATGTCAAAAAACGTCGTAGATCCATTTGTATCAGTGACACTGTGAACATGCACCGGATTTGTCAAAAGTTTTGAACAGATCAGATGTACATGTACCTTGCAATATGGGAAGAGGTCATCTGGCTGCAATTTGCCAGGATTTTCTGACGCTCCATTTGAAACGGGCAACAAGGAAGCATAACAACTTGCACAGCAAATGATTTTCCTGATAGACACAAACATTGCAGGAAGGAAAGCTTTGTTCTGTTGTTTATCTACCCGAGAGGTCTTTCTATAATTATGCAAACTTCATGCTTGGGAGTTGTGCCAATCACTGGAACCCTGCTGCTGCCATGGATGGAAAGACACCTCAAGTGCCAGAGCGTTTGCTGCAGTTGCATACTGAAAAACAAGAAGTGTTAGATGTGGATGAGTGTGGACAAGCAACACACAAGGCACAGGGTCCCAAAAAAATGCAAAACTGCACTGTGTTTGTTTTACTTCCGCCAAATCTTTTGGCATGTTTTCTGTTTGTAATGAGGGGGTTAGAGCCACAACGAGGCTTTCCAATTTTTTATGACTCACAGTATCATCAACATCATCTTTCTATATAGCACTTTCTTAACCAACAATTTGCGTGTGTTTTTTTCTCCCCAGGGCCAACGTCCATCATATTAGTGAAACACGAGTCAGAAGATATATTTCATATATCCAATGATAATTCTTTTTTGCACACCGAATCTTCACCAAAAAAAGATTGCCACTTTGATAAAACGAGGATGTTCACCCAAAAAAAGAGGATTTTCAACCAAAAAAAGAGGATGTTCACCCAAAAAAGAGGATGTTCACCAACAAAAGGAGGATGTTCCACCCAAAAAACACAAGGATGTTCACCCCAAAAAACATGAGGATGTTCACCAACCAACAACATAAAATTGCCAGCAAATTTTCATCCAATCCTCTTGCAGGTCTTAAACCAAGCAGGTGCCTTCTGTAATTTCAACGCCTTTGATGATGTGGCCTTGCGGAGTGGTGTGATGAGACATGATGGGCGCTGGGGATCGGACGTGCTGGAAGAGTTGGGAGCAAAGGTTGGGAGCCAGGAGAGGGAAGTGGAGGGGTTTGGAGGGTTTCCCCGTTTTGGAAAGAACAAAAGGGGGAAGTTGAGAGGGGTGGATGTATGTATATAGATATGTATATATATATAGATATGTATATATATATGTATATATTATATATGTTTTTTTTTGAAGACGTAGGTATGGTTTTAGGTGGTGGTGGTGGTTTCAATGGTGGTGGTGGTGGTGGTGGTGGTGGTGGTGGTGGTGGTGGTGGTGGTTCAATGATGGTGGTGGGTGGTGGTGGTTTCAATGATGGTGGTGGTTCAAATGAATTTTTGAGAGTTTTCTTTTTTTAAAAACTTGTTTACACCTTACTCAAGGAAATGATTTGATGAATACGTGTCAAACGGGTTGAAACCATCAGCTAGTAGAGAAATTGGGATGTTTGGCCATTCTGTACTGAACAATCTGCTGGTATCATTTTATTGAGAGGCTTTCCTCCATAGAATGAATTTAAAAAGCATGTGGGGAGGGTTTGGAGGCTTGGTTGGGGTGTAGGTTTTATTCCTGGTACTGGGAAATTTGGGAATAGTACCAATCAATTTAAGGTTTTGTTGGATCCAGTTGAAATCATACCCACACCATCGGTGTATGGTATATTTACCTACACTTTACCTACGCTTGGTTGATGTTCATGGTAAATGTAGAGAAATATACCATTTGCATGGATGGTATGGGATATAAGAGGGATCTTCATAATCCATGAACCCACAGTTTTTTTTGATTTCTTCATGAAACAGAAGCCAGCCAGCTCGTTCTTCGTGGAGAGGAGTGGCAACAGAAAGCAGCAGATGCGAATCGTCAGGCGACCTGACAGCGGTTTAGTAGCAACAGCGTTGGTGCTTGGTACAAGTATCATGCTATGCATATAATTTGTTGGCCCAACTTGAGGGGAACACGGGAATTCGAATAAAAGTTGTTAGAATTCTCGTCATCAAACTCTCCAGTCACAGGTCCCTGTGAACTCACTAAAAAAATCCACGAGACCAGCATGATAGACAAACAACCGGTTTGTTGACCCTAAAGGTTGGTCTAAAGCAAACAAAATGGAGGTTTCATTTATATAAGTAACAATTACCGTTCACCTGAATCTTCTACTACATTTCCTGGCTCAATTTGCACCAAACATCCAGCAGTTGAGATGAAACAAATTCTGCAGTTGAGATGATTGAAACACTAGTCAATTCCATGATGCGAGATTTCACCATCTTGACTGGGAACCGTAGACATTTAAATAACTTGTCCAACATCTCACCATTTTTTGTCTTAAAGGTCCAACCCTCTAAAACTTGTATACTTTAGCAATAGTCATTTCAAGAGTCCGGGATGATGTAAAACTCAGAAAACTCACGGGGGGGACTAATGATTTCACTCAGCATGACCAGCGACTTCGGTGCTGGGGTTCATCAACCCAAGACCTTCTACTCGGCCACTCCCCGACATTGCTCGACTCCCTAACCATGCCGCTTCCTTAGCTACTTTAGTAAGTAGGAGTTACCCATCCGTTTTTTTTTTAATTGTTTTTTGTTGATTGTTCAACAACCACTGGCCTCACCTCGATTTTTTGAAAAGGTGCCTCGCTTGGAAACGTTTGATCGCTTTGGAAACCGTCATGATGCTGTGCAATTTCATCCTGCCTATCACGAGCTGATGGAACTCGGGTGCCTTGGTCTGCGTTTGCGGAGAGTTGTGTTGTTTTTTTGTTGTTTTTTTGTTTGGATGGTATGTATGTGGATAAAACATGACAAAACAGGGTTGGATGTGTTGGGTGATGTTAATAGATGTCAATATATGTATATATATTTATATATTAACAAGAATTGTCAATAACTATATATATATTTGCAAATATTATGGCTTATCATCAATGAGTATAAAGTATCTCCACATATCCGAAGATGTTCATGTGTAGGCATTCGAAACAACAAACATTGACAACATGGATCAACATGGTTTCAGTATTGGTCAATCATTGAATATGAAATCTCATCGTCCCTTCACCAGTGAGGCTCTCTTCTGGTGCTGCAGCATTTGCATGGCAAAACTTAGGAAGGTGGGGGATGGATCCAAGTTGAGATGAGTTCAACAATTATTTGATTCGCCCTTCATTTGGTTGGTGGAAGAATTTGCTTGCATAGTTTGGGTAGAAAAAGATGAGGCTAGCGGCTAGATGATATATTTTGGGTAGAAATGTCATGATCTTGTTTGATGCTCTTTTTACATATATTCAGACTCTGTGACATGTGCGTCAGCAACACGATTGTTTTTCCTGAAATTTGGCAACTTTTGAAGGGATACACACAACAAAAAAATCCTGCGAAGAATGGACATTTAATTTTAATACACAATTTGGTTGTCCGGGTTGGTGGTTCAACCACCAACTAGTAAACCTTTATTTGCTCCTATTTTTTCTGGGAACAAGCAGCCCCAAATATATACCAATCAAACCTGCCCAACCGGTCCGGGGTGATGGATGGAAAGTGAGCGTTGGTGAGGCCGGGAGCTCATGTGATCAGAGGCGCCTTGATGCATTTGATGTATCAATTGGATCAAGGCGTGTGCTGTCCCATCACTATGACCTTTGTCACTTGGAAAGGATTATTGAGATTTATATAGTGGTGAACAAAAATGAGGAGATTGGGGAGATATTCTGATGATTGCAGGATGACAAGTGTGGTTTTTGAAGATAAGAAGTGGTGGTGATTGGATGGTTTGATAATTTTCTATTTGATTTGTTTCAAGCTTTGTACGTGTCTTGTCTTGCGAGTTTCCTGTATTTAAGCAAGGCAGCAGTTCCTGCTCTGGCCAAAATGGACATAGAAGACAAGCCACACGCAGCATTCCTGCAAAGATCCTTGGAGATTTTTGCAGTGCCAAGTGAATCTTTTTGCTACCCTTTTGTACTAATATGGCTTGTTTTATTTCCTATTCCAATTTTGTAATTTGAGCGTGTGGATTTTTCTGTGAACTCTGACATCATCCTGAAATCCTTTATGTTTTTGCTACCTGAATCTTCCGGAAAAAAAGGTTGGAAAAATATGTCGGATTCAATCTCGTGACCTTTCTTCCAGATTTCAGCCTATCCATCAGCCAAACAAACCGTGACCGAGGCCTGAAAGAAAAACTGATTGCTGGGAAGTACAATCCCGCAGACATCCCTCTCTCCTCCAAAGATGGGGCGACTTGTGGTATGTCAATGACAGAGAAGCAAGGTGGTTCGGATGTTCGTGCCAATACGACACAGGCCACTCCAGTTGTGCCTGGCAAAGAAGCATCAGGTGGGGGGGGGGGTTTTGGAGGGTAAATCTGGGGAACTTCTGGAGAAGCATCAGATGGTTCTGAAACAAATTGCAGTTGTTTGATGTTGTTTGCAATTTACTTTCTGGAAGCTTGTATGAGCTTGTGCATTACAATCATTTGACTGTGAAGCTAGCGCGACCTACTCCATATGTTCTTGTCATCTTCGTCTTCCTGCGGGTTGTGCTTCTTGTTGTTGTTGCTGCTTCATTTATAATTTCACTAGTTCCTTCCCAACACCTAACCCCTTTTTTGTTGGGGTCTCTTTGTCTCCAACCTAACAACCCGAGTTTCGCCTCAGGTGATGCCTTTTGGTTGATTGGTCATAAGTGGTTTACCTCTGCACCGATGAGTGATGCTTTTTTGACCCTCGCCCAAAGCAAAGAGGGCGTGTCGTGCTTTGTGGTTCCACGTTGGCGCCCAGATGGACGAAAGAATGCTGGCTTCAATATCCAACGACTCAAAGAAAAGATTGGAGACAAATCAAATGCTTCCAGTGAGATTGAATATCGCAATGCGTGGGGAATTATGATCGGCCAGCCTGGTCGTGGAGTGCGAACCATTGTGTCTTGTTTTGGAGTTCAGTATGAGTGAACACCAAAGCAATTTAAAAGTGGCTTTGTGACTTGTATAGCCAACTTGCACAATTTGATATACTGCATCAAGTGGCGTCTTCAAGCGAAAGTTTTAACATAAAACATACCCTCGAAGTCCTTTGAAATCCTTGAATCGGGGATTTGTTAAATTTGAGATGCTTCAACGTAACTCACCATGCTTTAGGTTCACCCCCTGCCTATTCAATGGAAAAATAATTTGTTCATTTTAATAAGGAATATATGATATATTATATGTATATAAATATATGTAATACAAACCTTCACCTTCCACTACTGATGGGGTACATATAGATCCAAACCAGGCTTTACCTGAACATATTCGAACTACTATAGACACTCAATAGCAGTTTTTTCCATCCTTTTTAATTTCTGCGTTCTTTTCTTGTTCAAGGTGGAGATGGTGGTCCACACTCGCTTGGATTGCGTCATTGGAAGTTCAGCCCTGATGAGGCTTTGTGCACAGCTCGCGTACCACCACGTGACTCGGCGACCGTTTTGGGAGGTTGAGGTAGAAAGGAACAGAATTTGTTGCAAACAGATGTTTTGGGACTTTTCAGACTTTTCAGGTGGCAAAAATCTGACAATTAGTAGACATATCGGAAAAATGATAGCCAAAATATGAAAAAAGAGTCATCCTGAACCACCACCTTGTTGGAAAATGTTTTATCCAAAAATGGGAACCTTTTAAAATAATCGTGCTTTCCATAAATTGAACAGAAACGACCCTGATGGATTTTTTTCCGTAGCTATGAAGCTCTTTAAAGATCTCAGTGGCATTGGTAGTTGTTGTATCCATGAAATGGGATTCGGTAATTCTCAGATGGGATGTATATATATATATAGATGTATTTGAATAATATTACTAGTATGTATATATATATAATAGTATATAACGGTATTGTTCAACTATAAAACCTGAATTTGGCAATTCTCACCTGGGATGTGTAATAAATATAGATATATCTTAATAATATATTATATATATAATGATATTGTTCAACTGTAAAACCCTACCAAATCAGTTGGGTGTACAACCTACCAACACCTGGTCACCTGAGGCGTCAGAAAGATGGGCCTTTGGACGGCCATTGATTCAGCAACCTTTGATGCGACATGTTTTAGCAGAAGCTCGGAGGTTTGGTACCCTCCCTAAAACTAACATGGCCCCTTAAAATGGATGGTTGGAAGACGACCCTTTCCTTTTGGGAAGTCCCATTTTCAGGGGATACATTAGTTTCAGGGAGGGTAAGGGTTGTTTGAACACAATAACCCTGGGATTCCAACCACCATTAAACCAATGGATGTGAATATAACCACCCTTGCTGAACCCATAGGGTTTTAATCATCGGAATTGGGTCAACCATTATTTTGATGGTGGTGGAAGCCCAGGGATAATGGAGGTTTGGAAGATGATTTTCCTTTTCAAAAAAGGGTGATTTTTACTGTTCCAGCCGTTCATTTTCCGGGGTGTTGGTTTTTCGTTGTTTTGGTGGGAACAGGGTTGAGGACTTGGCCCTTATAGCCGCCACTTCTTTAACTGGTTATCGTTTTTGTTGGCATGTTTTGGCTATATATAATGCGTTTTAAGGGGAACAAAAAGAAGAGAAAGGGTAATCTGGTAATCAACCATCATCAACCTGTCAATGTCGATGTTACATTCTGTTACATCACTTATTACACATCCTTTCATCTTACCTCATCCTTGTCTTCTTGTCAGAGTCGTGGTAGATGTTTCAGAAACAATTCTCCTTCATACTCCTGTGCATCACAGCTTCCTTGCAATATCCGTTATGGAACATGGAAAGCGCTTCAAGCCTATTTAAGTTCCAAGGTTCCTCCCCCCATCCCAAAAAAAAAACAACCAAACAAACAATTCTCCCCCAAACAATCAAACTTTGATACCACACAAATCCAGGATTAAATTGAATTCTCCCCCCAAACAAGCAACCAATACCAACTTTGATACTCAACTGATCCCTTCCCAATTTTTGATATTGGAAACTTAGGGTTGGGGGGCCAAATCCACCGTATCCACCGAGGATTTGGCGTTAGAATCAGAGGCCGCCATCGCCACTTGGTTACGCTTGGCAAGGGCATTGGATGCACAGGAATGGCAACTTGCGAGGATTGCCACGGCAGTGAGCAAGTACTATGTCCCTGGGTCAAGATTTGAGTAACAGGTTTCTAAGTATGGAAAAGTAAGGAAAATGAAGGATGTTCCGGTGAAAACTGTGAAATGTCGTGATAGAGTATTCTAAGAGCTTTATGATACTTTAAACGCATATGATAGGGGGTGCAGCAGGGTAGTCAGTCCAATCGATATCCAAATAATAGTCAGATAAACATGAATCAATACGATAGAACAATCACAACAATCACAATTTGTATGTCTCTTTAGTTGAATGCCATAAATCCCAAAGATATGTATATATGTATACACATATTTTTACAATACTTGCAGGTTTGCAAACGAGCCCCATTGGTGGCTTATGAAGCCATGGAATGTCATGGTGGTAATGGTTATGTTGATGAAGCTCCAATTGCACGGCTTTTCCGACAAGCACCTCTCAATGCCATTTGGGAAGGTTCTGGAAATGTGAGCCTTGGCATCCACTATCTCAGCGGTTTGTTAAAAAAACAGGACACCTTGTGATTCACGTGAAATCCTCAGTACATCACTGTTCTAAACCTTGCACTGAATTCATTCTTCCATGTTTCTTTTGATTTCAATTTTCCATTTTTGTTTTCAAAACTATTCACGGAGATTGTGGTAATTTTTTTGAACAGTGCCCCTTTTCAAACTTGTGCATCCAACAGTGCGTCACGGTTCTAAATCTGTTGGGCTAAATGATGGCCTTGGGGTCTCTTCAAATCTCAGGATATGCCTGGATATTTTGAGAGCCTTATGCAAGGAACCGGAGACGGCCTCTGCTATGCTGACTGAGCTTGAAAACGCATCAACAATACTTTCCACAGGCCAAAAAATGGGAAGAGATGGATATATTGGTACCTTAGAACACTTGAAGGAGCAACTGAAGTTGACAGATCCTATGATGTTAGAAGGACAAGCTCGTGAAGTTGCAGATGAACTTGCCATTTCTTTCCAAGCATCTTGTCTTTTGCAATATGGAGATTCCTTGGTCGCTGAAGCCTTCCTGGCTACACGTTGGAGCACCAACTCTCGAAGTTTGGCAACATCCATAGGAACTGCAAGCTCTTCTTTGCCTGAAAGTGCCTTAGTTGAAAAGATGAAAGTTGAGATGTTTTTTTTGCTTAAATTTTCATGTCGTTTTCTTGTTGGTTGGAAACATGTTTGTTTTCCTCCTTCAACTTGTTTACGTATAAGTTTAGTCATTCTTCAACACTATTTCTATGTTAATCTGATATCTATTGATGTCCAGGGTATTTCAAACACCTTGAGACACTTGTTTCTCAATTGCCTGCCAGCTGGTGACTCTTTTGTTGTTTTAAAAACCCTCCCTGCAACTAACATAGCACCTGAAAGTGGATGGTTGGAAGATGAAATATCCTTTTGGGATGCCTGTTTGCAGGGGCTATGTTAGTTTTGGGGAGTGTATGATTTGCCGATTTCATGATTTCACATTGCCGTTTCCATCAGAGATGCAGTAATCACACTACATCAAGTCACATGATCCTCACATGACACATGCATTATATAATCAAGTCACATTGATAGAACGACGTGATCCAGTCACACCAAACAGAAACACATCAGATCACAACAAACATATCACGAATCCATATCACAAAAATAAAAATCCATCTAAACATCAAAGATACTACATCTGAACATCATCATTGCTTTTCAATTCGTTTTTCGGAATAATATTTCTATACCCCGGTGGTATCATCTTCCCAGGGTGTGGGCAAGAATCATTGGATTCTGCCAGGTTTGGTGGATCATTTGTTGGATCGCCTTCGATTGTCGCCGTGGACGTCCCGCCTTTGAATCGGGCGATGGCAATTTTTTCCACGCGAATGGTGAACGGAGAGAGAGAAAACTCGTAGCTGGCGAGAGAAAATGGTGGGAGATGGCTACTGGCTACAAATCTGAAAGATTGATATATGTGATTCATGATTGACACCAGACATATGCAGATTGACATTAAATCATATTAAATAGTTGTTCATCATCAATGTCGGAGCATTACACACTCTTTGAAGGCGGTTTTTCAATATCAAGACTTTTGTCAGAAATGAGACGAGATTTCTCGTTGGATCCAACGGTACCTTTGGATTTTCCGCCCAGGTTTCCTGGTGCTCAAGTAGGGATCCTTGGATTGCTCGGAAGCCGTCCCGACCGCTTCCGAAAAAAAAGGAAGGACGAAGCTCAGATTTGGTCGCCTTTTTTTTCCTCCAAAATTCCAGCGGAATACATTCGCATCGAATTTTAGGAAGAACTCAGGTTAATTGTTGAATATTGTTGACATCCCTTAAGCTTATGACCTTTTGGTTCGAAGTTGATGTCCCGTCGGACCAGCACCAAGTGCCGCACAAGTTCGGCCGAAGGGAGGGATTCTGTGGATATTATGGTTGAGGCACTCATCAAAGTCTTGGATCGTGTGACATGGCCAGTGGCGATTGTGCTGTGTACTGGCTTTGCCTGCGTGACTTGTTTGATCCAGGCACTTGCACCTGCGCTCACTTTGATCGGTCCTTTTTTTTCGCAGCTGACCACTGTGCTTTCGGAGCTGACCGCTGTGATCAGTTCATACCCTCTTTATGTTTGTGCTGCGTTCACTGCATGGGTATTGAAGGACCATATTGTGGCCTTCATGAAGTGTTGGATATCCACGGTGCAGACATGCGTGGATGCCATAGTTTCAATCACACGTATGGTCTTGATTGTTGCCGTGGTGGCTGCGATCCTCTTCGCATTTTACCTGTTGGTTTCACAACAGCAGCAGATGCATTATCAGCTTGAGATGAACAATTTCAACCTCCAAGTTGAACGTCACCACCTCGAAGTTCAAAATCACAAACTCCAAATTAAACAGGCACAGCATCGCATGGAAATGGAACAGAGCTACTTTGACATGCAGAACAGTAATCCCATTACGTGGTTGCTGGGGCCAGCGAAGCCAGTTCATATGCTCCCAAGTAAGACTACCCTTCTGCTTAGCGCTTAGCGGAGCTTCTGTTCGTGGCAGCATACTCGTATTTTTGGAAATGGAGCTCAAGGCATGAAGGCATGTACAGTCAGTAGATGCAGAAATTCGTCATGTTCTTGTCGTCTTCCGTCGCCCTTGTTGGCGTCTTGACTTGATCATGGCCGTTATATCATTTAATTATAGCTTTTGAAGAGCGAGGATAGTGGACTACAGATAAAAGCCAAAGCGAGGACGAGGGTCAGCAATCTGCCATCACAAGTGACATCAAATAGCACCAGAAGCTAGAACTCCCAAATTATGAAGACTTCTATACACAGCTCCCAGCAAGGTTTCTTAGATTTTCTTAGCGCATAACGGTTCAGGTGCTATGTTCGTTTTAGGGAGTGTAACATGTCCCATACATTTTGCTGGGTAGTTGGGAAGATGAGGATGAAACCTCGGATCCACAAATCGTGGTTCATATGTTCGTTGTTGTGGAAGGTATTTTGTTGGTTGAATCTAAGGAGGTGCCCGAATGGATTGAGAATGCAAGAAGACAGTTGCATGCTCAGCTGAAAAAGCTTTCAGATTTTCATATGAAATCCATGAGATTTCATTAGTGGAAGCAAACCAGAAATCAAAACTCAATATAATAGATCAAATCTGTACCAGCCACTTATAGCATCAAATTTGGTTTCATGCGAATCACCATATCATCATGTGGCCCCTTCCTTGGAGGTGTCGTTCGGAGGTCCAAGTTTGGCAGATCCCGGCCACGGTGGGAGTTTTGAAGCGGTGAAGTTGAGGGATTTTCGGTGTGTTTTTGCCAGTGATATTTTTGAGGCATGAAAAAAGGGGCCCAAACGGTTGTTCAGGGTATATACCATCAGCCCCCAAAACCATGAAAAATATAGGTTTTGGCCACCTAAAAACCAGGTTATTTACCACAACAACCAGGTTTAGGGTATTTGTTGAGGATGAAAAACTCCCCAGTTATATGGTGATTATAAGTGAACTATAGGATCCATATTAAATAACCAGAAGTCAATGGAAAGTAAGAGGTATTTTTTTCGTTGCTCATTTGATGGTGACGATGTTCTAGAATTACAACTCCCTGAAACAAACAATTATTTGGCACCTGAACATAGGGTGATTCACCCCCGTAAGGAGACAATTATCTTCCAAGCATCCATTTTCTAGGGGGCTATGCCTGTTGGTTTCAGGGAGGGTAGATGGAAATTAATGAAAGATGATGGAAATGATGAAGATTGGCATTGGCAGCATGGGTGTTGAAAACATCACAGGAATGCGAATGCAAACTTCATTGTTGTCAAGTTGATTATTTTTCATGAGCCCTTTCAGTGGCTATGCAGTGGGCAGATGTTTCGACCAGGATACTGTGGTGGCACATGTCTCTTGGGACGTGTCTTGCATGGAGAATACTTGGCGAAATGAGGGCCGCATCCTCAGTGAGTCTTACGAACATCTGGATTAGTTGGTCCCTTGTTCCCTTTGGTTTCAGAGTTCCCTTGGCTGAAAGACTCTCAGTAAATTGTGGTTTCGAAAGGCAGTTTTTGGCAAGGATGAATTCTCCAAAATTGACTTTTAAGATGCATAGGATAAGCCAAAATGAATCTTATTTTTCCATATGGCATGATTCAACTAGCAAAGATGTCTCCTGAAGATCTCTGTATAGAAAATATACAAAAGATTGGACTTCTTCGCACATCTTTTCCTCCAAGGTCGAGTTTATTATGCCAAGATCTCAGCATCAGCAATGATTTTTCAAGGATAAGTCGCCCCGAAAAAATAACAGAGCTGCCGGGCCAAAATGTTGCTTGGAAGTTGGAGGATTTGAATTTTCTCAATACTCATAGGATCCCTGGAAAAATGGTATATTTGCCTACATGAAAACCATAGAAATCAACTAAATGTAGGTAAATATACCATTTTTCCATGAATCCTATGGGATATTACCCTCCCGGGAACTAACATATCCCCTGAAAAGTCCAATTTTGAAGATGATTTTCCTTTTCCCCAGGTGGGATATGTTAATTTCCTGGAGGGTAAGCCTTATTTGTGGGCATACATTTGTCATCAATCTCAGTCATAGTTGTCAAGGCTGCCTCTCAACGTGCCCTGGCAGCTCGTGGTGTAGCAGCACCTGTCGTGCCAAAAGAGGTGGAGGTGAGGGGATTGCATCAAGCATGGAAACTGTTGGCATTTCTGTTCAAGCAGTTACCAACGATGATAACACTCCGGTAAACTAACATAGCAATGGGAAATCCACCATTTTGAAGATGTATTTCCTATGAAAAATGGTGGTTTTCCATTGCTATGTTAGTTTACCAGAGGGTACCAAGGGTGATTACCCTTTCTTCCATAATCATGGGAAACAGTGAAAACCCACCCTAAATGCTAAATGAAAGGAAACTAATATATTGGAGATACACCCATTTTCCCCGAAAAACCCATGATTATGGGAGACAGGGTACCAAACCCTGGAAGGATTCACATTTTGAAACGAAAAAGGCATGGAGGTCGATGGAGTCAGATGATAAATTCCAACCATCCAACTTTCGTGATGTGTTTTCGGGGCAACCAGCTGTTGATTTTCAGGGGTGTAAACACTCTTCCTCTCCTAAGTCTTAGAATCATGGTTCAGTGGAGCATGGGTCCCAAACTTTTGTCTTTAGCAAAAGTTTACGATTTCCATGGAGATGTGTCAAAGTCTATTTACCATAAAAAGCCAACCATGCATGTAGGTGAATATACCAGTCCCATGGACCCTATGGGTATATATTATATACATATATATACATATATATATATACACATATACATGTCCGACCCCCCAAAGCCACGGCAGCTTTTGTTAGGACCTTCTGGCACCACTTCGACAACATTTACGTCGAGATAGTCATCCTGAACGCTTGGCATTGCTGGAGCTAATGGCCTCAATGATAGAGGTTGGAAGAAGAATTTTGGCCATCCCAAAGTTGCTCACATGGAACATATGGAGGTTTCCTAAAATGGTGGGTTTCCCCAACAACTATTGGTTTTCCTACCAAAAATGATCAGCATTTGGGGTGTTTTTGGGGAATACCACCATTTAAGGAAACACCCAAATATGGTTCACCTGAACATGGCAGCAAGGAAAAGGAGATCTCCCGAAAAAATGGGATACGGATGATTTTCAGGTTTCATCCGTTTAAACTTTGTGGGTGTGGATCTTGGAATATGAGTTTCTAAGCGGGTGGTTTTAAAGATTTTGGGAGATTTTTACCCCGATCCTTGGAGACATGATCCAATTTGATTGATATTCTTTTTGAATGGGTTGAAACAACCACCTAGAATATGAGATTGGTTTCTACGTTGGGATGTGGCTTATGGCTAATTTTTTCGGGGGACCCCCCGATGGCTGGAATTTGAAATGAGTGTAGAGATATGACGACATACTTACATTTCAGGTCAGGGCTATAGCCATGTCTTAGCGGAACAGCAAGTCACTTAGCTGTAGTTAGTTGTTACATCAATATGATCCGCCACTGTGCTGCTTTGAGAATTTGCCCCGTATTTGTTAGGATGATCATGTACCCATGACGGATCCATGGGACTGGTATATTTACCTACTAATTACTAATTTACCATATGTATTAAATAGGTGGTGGTTTCAATTTTTATTTTCATCCCTACCTGGGGAAATGATCCAATTTGACGAGCATATTTTTCAAATTGGGTTGGTTCAACCACCACCTAGTTAACGTTAGTTAACCATTCATGTAGGTGAATATACAATTCGTCCCATGGATCCCTCATGGACATTGTGTCAATCTCATACCGACTCCGGGCCTGGAGAGGCAGATGAATCTGGCAAGGCGTCGGGTGTCGGTGTTGTTTGATTGGATCAGAAAAGATAGCCAAGACGAAAATTGTAGCAATCTATATACGAATGTCTTAAGATGAGGTATACAAGAAACTGCCAATTCACAAGTGTCTTTTTGTTGATTATGATTTTTTGTTTGCAATGAAAGTTGAGAGTGACGCAGGGACACGTGCTTTTTCGGCGGTATGATTTCATGTGATTGTCACATCGACAAGTAAGATGTGTTCAGAGGACTAGCTGGAGTGATCTTTTCAAATCCAGACCATGCTGAAAAGGGAGTTTATTCTGCCGTGAGATTCTCTTATGAAATTGAATTTCATATTCAACACAATTTGCAGCAATGTACCTATAATGCATAGGTTATATGATATATATATATATATATACGTACACACACATACAGATACATGTCAGTCTGTATTTATGTAACCCCACTTACAAAATCTGATGTACATCCAGAATCAAAATGTCAGGACGTGGAGGTGAAGTTGTTACCCTGCGAGGCGGGATCCATATGTCTTGACCTTGTAGGATTGGAGACTCAAAATTTGGAGGTTTGGTGTCATAATATATTGAAACAGAAAAAACATATCATTGGATAGTCATTTATTATGATTCATATTCAGATGTATATATATATTATATATTAAATTTTGTCATCTTGAATTGATTACGTAGACATTTCTTCAAGGCACGCTATTGCAGAACTATCTCCAGCTAAAACGAACGGGCTCTCCAAGTCCCGGCTGCACGGCGCAGGGAAGCGTACGCATCTATGTGTCCCAGTTCGGGGGTCCAAAACAGAGAGTTCTTGTACTGTAGTACCTTCCAAGAAAAAGTCAAACCTCATTTTGCACCTAGTTGTTTTTGTGTCATCCCTTCATGATGTTAAGTGTTTTCTACGCAATAGGCATTGCTCTGGATGTTTTTGTTGATGTTGAGGTATCCATGCGTGCTTGGCACCTAGCTTTCCAGTCAAGTGCCAGAAGCTTCATTAAGAATCCTGTGGAATCATAGTATAAACTCTCCATCACTTTGCAAAACAAGATAAATGTCATGTTTTTCTGGATGGGTTGATGTCATGTTGATCTTGTTGCTGTATTTGAATGACATTCATGACACCACATCAAATCAAGAATATGATAGTTGACAGATGCTATATATAAATATGCATTACATGCTATATGTATATATATATACACAATTCATTTATGTGGTGTTAAGACTTATGACTGCATATTTTGCCATAGATTTACTGATTGGATCAGAGACAAACATCAGCAGGTCCTGCCTTGCAGTGTTTTGTCAATTCCGTCGATGGTGTGGGGCGCCTTAGCTCACTTGATATCTTTTTCAGATGAGCAGCTTAACAGCCTTTTCAAATCTGTCATGCATGGTCAAATATATACAGACCCTATATGTATATACAATATATGTATATATATACACACATCATTCTAGCATGTTTTGCAAAAAAACACTTGGAGACGTGAACTTTTGTTTTAGCAGATTGCAGATCAACATCCTATTCAGTATATGATAATATATCATAATATCCGTATCATAATTTTCCATGTTGTTGACGCCAACGAACTGTGGGAGCCAAGCCTTGTGATCGTCCATGTCTTCAGGTCCCAATATAGAACTGGAAGTTGCCTTTGACAACGTTGGGGGACCTGAGCCCGAAAAAAACCTCAAACCGAGCTTGAAAGGTTAAGTGAAAACAGTGACCCAAGTGTGCCCCTGGGTATTTGTTGTAGCTGTTGTATATGGGGATGCAATACTACCCTGTTATACACCTACAACCCAACGGACCCCGTTTTTTGGGGGGGTTGACTTTTAATTTTATGGGTTGAATCTTCCAAAATATGGGTCTCCGCGTTTCTAGGCATTGAATAAGGATCCCGTCATGAACCAATCGTAGAAATGGAATGTCTCCTAAGTATTTCATGGAAAGTATCAAGTTTTTGTTTTTTTTTTCGTGGCTCAGGTATCAAATCTATCAAACAGGGTGGGAGGGGGCCCACCTTTCTCTCCCGGGGGATAACCCACCAACTCCCCAAACTGTCCAAGGCATGGACCAGCTTCTGTGGTCGACCCCGAAATTTGCGTCCCGGTTGAGTCAACGTTGACGACCGGAGACCGTTGGACCGTTGAACGACCGATGACCCATGAGGAGCGGAAAGTTTGTGTGGTGAAGAGTTGGTTTGGTTGGGTTTTTTAAAGCGTCATTACATGGGAGCTAAATGGGGGGGGGAATCATTTTTTAATAGAAATCTTATGGTGATTTTGAGGGATGTCCTGACAAACAAGAATGCATGAAGTTTGGGTTGGGTAATGTGATGACCCCTTGTTTTGGCGAAGATCTGTGTGGTGAAATCTAGATGGTACTGTTGATTGTTCAGAAATCTGGCTAACCAGTTGATATGGTAAATAAGAGTTTCATACATTTGGGTTTGGGTGGTGCAGGATTTCTTCCATCAACAGTGAATGTATATCTAATTGTCATGTTGAGAGTCTATAAGGGATGATTCAGATGCTTCTTCACAATTCAGAATGAAATCATTTTGCGGCGGAGGCTTTTGACACTGCTCAATTGTCAATCGGCAGCTGAATTATAGGTTTATGGTTTATGATAAGTTTTTTTCTTTTTTTATACATTTTATCATCGTTGATCCATGCGATCAAAGAGCTGAAACTTAGCATACGCTGGTGGGCAGGTTTGTAGGAAAAGGTATTTTTGCTGTTTTACCTGCAAAAGGAAATGAAAACAAGGTGGGGGAGACCTCAAAATTGAGAGAGGTCTTGGTATGATGCATCATTTTTGTGAAGAGTTACCCTCCAGGGTTTTCTTGTGTGCTAAATGTCGTCGAACATTAAGCAACGAGATTGAAACAAGGTAAAGGGTCCTCCGTCCTCCATTTTTTTGCCTGCCTTTTCCTGGGCGGTCGCTATATATCTTTAGATACAAGACCGCCCAAACTTCTATCACAACTTCAACTATTCCAACCATCATCTCACGCAGATTTCAGAATTTTTACGATTTTTTAATCATCAATCCTTCTCAATTTCGAAGGCACTTCTTTTCTGGGTTTACAGCACCACGTCCGTTGGTTTGAAGCACCTCCAGGAACAAACTGCGGCCGATTCTCGGAAAAGGCGATGCCAATTCACGGAGTGGTCGAAGGTGGAGTCTTAGAAGACAGTGGACCTATGGCACAGGCAGCTGGGCGAGGTCAAAATTTCGGAGATATATACATTCCCTGAAAGGAACTGCAAGTTTGCCCCTGAAAATAGGCCTAAACGCCACAAAAGGAAACGAGAAAGTCTTCCAACCATCCATTTTCAGGGGCGAGCTGTGAGTTTCAGGGAAGGTATTGTTTTTAGTCATTGAACATTGAATTTCAGAACTGTTTTAGGCTTGAAAAAACTGATTTCATTAGGCTTTGAGAAGGTATCATTTTTGATTCAAGTCTTTGGATCAAAATTGAGTGTCACTTCCTCTGTTCCATTCTGATGTTGTTTTTTTTGTGTGGAAAAAAAGCCAATGGAGAGGGTCAAGCTTCGGAGTAGTTTCGGTGGCGTCCATCAAATCCAAAAAGGCCCAAAGAGCTGCCGACCTTCGCCGAAGACGGCGGGTGAAACGATGGTGATGGAGAAGTGACGCACGAAACAACCACTTAGACTCGACCGTCCACCGAGTTTTCTACGGCGGTGGCAATGCAGCGGGTTTGTGACAACCTGCGGGTTTTTGCGGATGAATGCGGATGAATGGTTTTGGAAAAAGATGGGGGTTAAGCACAGTTTCTAGTTGGAACTAATGATGTCAGAGAGTGAGATGATTTGTTGATATTGGATGCACCTTATAATTCACCAAGTATCATTATTTCTTATCTAGTCAGTGAGAGTCAACTGAAGAAAATTGATGCATGTGTTGATGAGGTTACCAGGTGTTTTCATGTTTTTTTCTATGATCTCTACCATTGAACTAAAGTATCCATGATCCCACCACAAAGCTGACGTATACATACAGAATCATCGCCTTTGACCTGAGATGACGGGATGACAAGAAACAGATGCGTAGTTGGCCGAGATAAGATGGTGACTGACCTGGAGGGGACCTTTATCTACAATTGTCAATACTTGGTGGTGGTTTGGACTTTTTTTGGGGGGAAAATGATGCTATATTCGGCTAGTATTTTTTCAACTGGGTTGAAACCACCAACTAGAGTATAGAATATAATACAACAGGGAATAGGGAGGAGGATAAAGGATATTTCATGTTCTGAATGACGCTCTGCATTTTTTCTGCTTTTACATCCGAATGCATGATGAAACACATTGGCTCACACCTAAGGAGCCGGACGGGTCCTTGAGCAGTGACAATTTTCTGCAACACATGGTGCACAGTTGTATTGCCGCACTAAGTTTTTCAGCTACTCGTGCCATTTGTGATGACTGTTCCAATCCGAAAAAGCGGAAGTACAAGAAAGTACTGATACATATCAAAATTATCTAATATATGATCAGTCTGTCATCAAATTCATTCAAATTGTATCAACAATATACACCATCGTTATATATACGTACATACACAGGCATACATATATATATAATCATATATATATATATATTATATCATACACCGTTATTTTATATATTATGTATGTATATCCTATGTAACTATGTATAATAAGCACCCCACTTCCCCATAAAGATTGCGTTTTCCCCCCTGATCAAGTTTACACACCAAATTGCGCCGAACCGAACTTCGAAAAACGCCATGGGCTGAGAAACTCCAGGGCTTCGCCGTGGATCAAGCCCCGTTGGTTCAGAACGGGGTTCCAGGGAAACCCAACCCTTCAATGAACGCACATGTGGCAAAGATTCTGCAAGAGCTGCTGTTTTTTGTTGGCTTGGTGGCCCTCAGCCTCTTGGATGCGTGATTTTCATGTGAGAGTCGTGAGGGCCATGAAGGGCCAGGAATAGAGTTTTTTAAACCAGAGATATAGAGAGAGCATAGATTTACCATGATTTACCTAAGATATTCTTGGAGGATTTCACATTTGTTTCGAACCTGGGTGTAAGGGCTGATGGCTGAAATCCAGCAAATCAGCAATTTGACGCTAATGTCAACCTACTATTGACAGGGTTTCATACCTCCTGGTGGATTTTAGGAGTCAACTGTCCTACTAGATGCAAGTGGTAGACTTGACATGATTTTGTTGATTTCTCGGCCACTCATGACTCCTCAAAACTTGCTGCTCCAAGAACTCTCCCTATGGCCTCCGTTCATTTCAGTGGCATGGCGTTTTCATGAATGTTGACTTTTGTCATTTTTGTTGGTCGCTTCAATCCTATCTCATGTTCAAATTCCAGATTGTCATGCCATGTCCTTTCTGGCTCATCTCTGAGATTCTTTACTTTTCGTTTCAGATTTAGATCTTGATTTTACTGTATTTCCCTCGTCTACTAAGCACTCTAGTTTCTCACCTTTCTGTCGGTTAGTATTTGCCACTCTGCCAACCGGCATTAAACTGAGTGAGTGGTGTAGCAAGCAAAGGATATTGATTATAGTACTGAGTGGATTGCAGAATCTGGTCTGTATGTAGGAACAAATCGATCTTTGCTTCGACCTGCAGTGTTTGGAAATTACCTGTAACTTGCCAGGTCACCTATGTGTCTACATAAATCTTTTTCATCTTTCAGGTACATGACAATCACCTCCATACTCTCGAGCTACCGGATCCTTTCAGGTGAATGTCTTCGCAGACTTTTGAGACGTGCAAAACCAGAGTCACGTGTGGTCGAAGCGCTGCTGATTTGCAGTTTGGTGCTTGGATGCTTGGTGGCATCATAGGGGTGAGATGGTGATTTCTTGGGTTCGATGGGGCTGAGTGGGTTGGTCCTTTAAATTTGAAAACATCCTGGAAAAAGGTAGGGGTCCACCACCGTTTTAAGCACCGAGAAAGTTACATGGGGAAAAAAATTATCAACCCTAAAGATTGACAGGTATTGAATCCTTTGAATGATGCAGGGTTTCTCCGATTTTTTAAAGGGTTGTTTCAAGTGATTATGGCAAAACCGCGGTCAAGTGATGGCTTGGGTCAAATGCTTTAACAGATTACATTCTGCATACTGCTTCAACAGATGCAGACATTTTTGACTCAACATTTTTGTATGTTATACGGTAACTACGCTGCAACACCCATTATTTATGATATTTTACACATAGCCAAACAGCATTCAGAATGTGATTCCCCTAATTTCTAGAGAGGCCATATATCTATTTTTTTTTTTTCGACTTCCGTTTTTGTGACCTCGGTCCGGTGCAAATCCCAGCTCAGGATGGTATAGTGCCTGAGATGCAAATGGGAACAGGAATTTCAGTTGTAGCAGTAACCTAAAAAAACCCGGGTTATTTCCTGTATTAATAAAGAATGATATGGCAGCTACCCAGTTATTATAGGAATTATAATAAGCCATGCATTATAAAGATCCCTATGAATCAATCAGTATTTCATGGAATGTCATAAGGGTTTTGGGCCTCATTTCACCACCAAGGTGTTTCCATTACCCTAGTGCTGCTCAACAAGTGGGTGATGACATCCTGGGAAGGCCTTTGGATCGATGGTGGGCAAATAAATCTGTGCTATTTGAATCTATTCTAGATTGTGTGTTCAAAGACTCATCCATGACTTGAATTAGATTTTTTTCAGAGACTGACTTAACATTTTGAGTTTTCCTTGAAAGTTTGACCCCCGAAGTTCTGAACCACTCATGCTGTTTTTTCATGCTGTATACGTGGCGAGAATCGCCAGGTGGTTTGCCCTTCCCATTGTTTTACACCATGAGTTCCGACACCTGAGCGTTCCATCAATCGGGGTGTTGTTTTTTGGGAGTGAGGGGATGGCAGGGGGAAGTCCCAGAAGCAGAGGTGAAACACTCAACAGCTGGGTGGTGGCAACTCAAAGATTTTTTTAATGTTCATCCCTATTTGGGAAAATGATTCCCAATTTGACGAGCATATTTTTCAATGGGGTTGAAACCACCAACTAGACAATATTACTGCAACAACAACATGATCATCGATCATCAATCAACTATCAGTAATCATAAGCATCATCAATCATCAATCGTCACTCATCATTTTATCGCCTATAACGAGAAAATTTGCACTCATCCTCACCATCCTTATCACTGACTGAACTAATCAGCCAGCATCAACCATTAAATCAGTTCTCACTATTTCTCATTATTCATTATCATCAAATATTGCCCATACCATCCGTGTATGGTAATGGCATACTTACCTACTACTGTACCATAAGAATCAACCATTCACGTAGGTATATATACCAGTTCCATGGGTGGTATGGGCTATAGAATCGTCGTTTTCCGACCCGTTAAGACATCAACTCTAGAAATTCTACTGGTACTTTAATTGAACATTGAAAATTATCATCCTGTGGATAGTGCTCCCATCACAAAGAACCCACCTAACATGTATAAGAAAAATATACACCTGTAGATACTATATATATTTGATATACGTACATACGAATATATACCATCTTGCAAAAAGACAAATGGAAATCAACTAACCCCCCCCATCTCATCCACCTCTCAAAACAGCTGGGTTTCTTAACTCGTGGCTGAATGAAAAAACCCTCCATTCGACCGACGGGAATTGTGATTTTTCCGAGGTCATATGATGTTGAAAGGTTGTTTTGCCTTGCTTTATTTGCTACTCAGCTGTCAACCACTCCAACTTCCCAGGCCGGTTGTGGGAGAGATTGGGAGACTGGAGATATAGGTTCCGAAAGTTGTAGGGTATTTTTGGTCGTTGTTTTGAGGTGGAAATTGGGCGGAAACAAAAAAGATTCGGGGCTTTCAAAGCGACTTTGGGATTGTTGAATTGTATTTTCTTTGTTTGATATGATAAAAATTTTATTTGGTATTAATGGTTCGAACGTGTTTGAAAAACCTGAGGTGATCTTAAGTTGTTTGCACCTTTATATATACTTTATTACTTTACCATCTTAAAAATTCAGCTAATGGTTAATTGGTGGTTTGGATTCCTGGCATCCCCTTATGGAAGGGATTGTTACTTCGGGGTATCCCTAGAATCCCAAACCACCAACCCAAACAACATCCAAATTCAACGGCTCATTCAAGTCATTCAGCCTTGATGGCGGAGGCGTGGACCATGCTGTGGGGCATCGCTTGTGGGTTTGATGACGGCTTTGGATGTTGCTGCTTCAAATATGAGCCATGAGCTCAGTGAATTTCCAAGGTCAGTAGTGTGTGTTGTAGCTGTAGGTTTTCTTAGCATTTTATTGTGATATTGATGCATATCTTTTTTTTTGGTAAATGGTAAACTCATTTTTGTCAGTGCATCTTTGGTCCTTCGAAAGGTTGTCATGTTGCAGTTGTGTTGCATCAAATGTCACAGCATGTTATAGTAGTACAGTGACAAAAGGGTGCAAACTTGACCAACCTGGACAGAAACACTTTCCATTTACCCTCCCTGAAACTAACAGCAAGTTTGCCCCTGAAAATAGGCCATCCCAAAGGGAAACAATCATCTTCCAATCATCCATTTTCAGGTGCGAACTGAACTGACTGTTAGTTTCAGGGAGAGTTATGCCTTGACATTTGCAGCTGTCGTTTGTGACGGTCCTTGACGGCTGCCCTAGGCTTCCTCTTTATCACGGTGGCTTTCTATACGATGTTGAAGTGATTGAGCTGCAGATGGAGGTGGTTTTTTCAATGTGTTTTCAACTTTACTAGTAGCTAGTGTGTATAATGTATTAAGATAACATGCTCCTACATACTGTCATACATAAACACGTGAGGATCATTGCATTCCAGATCTATTTTTACCAAACTCAGACTGTGAGTATGGGTGAGCACAAAAACCATCAACAAAATTCAGTGTTGAAACAGAATGTTGCCATGTTCAAAGCTAAGAAACCTGAGATTTACAGCTGTTTATTTTTTCATATTCATGTTGGTCTTGTGTTGTACCAGTATGTTTTAAAATTAGTTTACCCTAAAGATCCATCTCCCCCTCCTATGGAAACACCACACCCTCCAAACGTGACACCCCTTTTTTGGGGCTTCAAAAAAGGGTGTCAACTTGACACCCCAAACCCGACATCCCAAGGATTCTTAGGGTAGTTGAATATCTAATAATCTAATACGTATTAAAACCCAACTCTAGAAACCCAGTTGTTTCGATTTCACGACATTTGCAAACCGCCGGGCTTTTTGGAACCGACTCAGGTCTGCATCTTTGATTTTTATTTTGGTTTTCGACTCAGTTGTGACCAAAGATGGTGAAAAGTTGACCTACTGCTCCATGTATGGAATATTTACCTACATTTGGCCTAAAGTTATGGTAAATGTAATGTAAATATTCCCATACATGTAGGATCTGAGTTTGTCATTTTCTCTTCGCAGATTTTTGATTCCCAGGTTTTAGGCCTTCTCCTCCAAATGGAGCAATGCCACCGCCTCGAAAACTGTGTGGTCGTCCAATTGTCGTGCTTTATGAGATGATGTTTGCATTCTGTATTGTTCAGGTTTTGTGTGTTTCATGCTTTCATTTTGCCATTCCAACCTCTCTACCTCATGCCACTTTTTGAGCCTTTTTCTGACTTAGGCAGTCTTGGCATTGCGGGAACAGTGCTCCTGCCCAAATCTCAATATTTCAAAGCACTGTGTTAGAAAGAAATGGACAAAAACATCAAAAAATTGCAAGTGTTTTGAATTGCTGGAAAATTGCTAGATCACAATCCCATATAGGATCCATGTATGACCACGTTTTACCTACATGTACCGTAAAAAATCAACCCATTCATGTCGGTATCAATACACCAGGATCCCACCATGGGATCCTATGGGAAGATGGGTTTCGGACCCGCCTCTCCCTCACGGCCTCGAGGATTGCCTTTGGAATTTTCATTACCTCCTATGGTGAGACGGAGTTCAATGCAACAGGATTTTGGTTGGTCATAGGCGAGGGTGGTTTTTGCCAGCAAGGATGCCAGGGAAGGGTCGGGAAAGTTGAATCTTCAGTGATTTGAGGTGGCTTCTTACAATGATTGAACCACAAACTAACATGATAAATATTGATAATATATAGTGATACAATGTGATACATATACGATCTATATATAACAGAATATTTATCATACGTAGCATATATATATATATATCCATTTGCTGCAGGAATATTTTTTTACAACCATAAAGCCATGGTTACCCAAACAAGGTCCGTGCCCTACTTTTTGGAGCCGGGATTGCGTCGCAATGCCTATGTCGATGTTTTTGGCCCTTCGAGACAGATCCATTAAAAAACACACACCCGATGTTTTTCTTTTTTTTCCGATTTTTAGCTGGAAAAATTGAAAACTTGAAAGTGAATAATTGTATGAACGTGTTATTAACACCATTTTCTAAATGCTGCAATTTGTAGCTGCTTCATTTTAAATGTGTGTCTGTGCATCAACTTGTTTCGTCTAAACAGATCCAGGCTCTGAGCTTTGTGCAGCTGTGCGATGGCTGGCAACGCAGAAGACCTTACACTCGAGTGGTCTCAGTGTTTCTCGGCGGTTGGTTTTGGGGAAAAACACACCGAATCCTTGGCAAAAAACGGGTGATCACCTTGGAATTTACATGGAGATTTGCGGAATCTGGGAAAGTGTGATGTATATATATATATATTTACATGTACATAAGTAAAATGAAATATAGAATCATCGGATGGTCCCCTGCATCATGGGACAGATTCATCTCCAAGAAAGAGGGAATGACACTTGCACGACTGCTTGGAATGCTTTGATCATTGTGTTCATATCTGAGGCTATGCAGACAGTGCTTTTCATGCAGCTTGGGTGAAACATTGGGCAACTGGTGCTTTGTTACTCCCCTGAAAACTAAGATTGTCCCCTTAAAAATTCCCTAAAAAAGGAATATAAAAGGAGCCATGTGACAAAATGTTGAAAGAATCTTCTTCCAAAGCCATTGGCCTAGGGATCCTGACCCCTGAAAAACTGTTCAAAACTGGCTATATAAATATTGAGGACCTATGATAACCCCTACTCTAATACAGGTTCATTCACCCGAAACCATTGGAGGGTCAAAGCAGCTCCAGGTCACCTGCTTCATCTGTGACACTTGCTCCTATTGTGGCCGTCAGAGGCGGTAAGTTGGTGGGCTTGTGGAGGGGTACCCGGGGGTAACAAGATGTAACAAGGGCAGTTAGTAACACCTGAAAGTCTCATAGTATTTGTCGAAAGTGGATGAATTGATGAAGGATTTTAAACCCATTGAGTTTAGATCAAGTGGAGTTTTTAGTGGGGGGACCTTTGCGATGTTAACCCAGTTCCAACAAAAAGGTGCCTTGGTGTTTTGC
The DNA here is from genome assembly GCA_000507305.1 of Breviolum minutum Mf 1.05b.01. NCBI lineage: Eukaryota > Dinophyceae > Suessiales > Symbiodiniaceae > Breviolum > Breviolum minutum. Next base: position 108,798 of record DF239997.1, read on the forward strand.
GCCCACAACGCTCTTACCCCCCTGAAAACTAATATGGTAATGGAAAAATCCACCACTTGAAGATGTACTTACTATTAAAAATGGCGATTTTCCAGCGAGCCATGTTTCTTTTCGGTAGTGTATATACATATATACTCTTATCTTTTTAAGAATAGTCCCCACCAAAAATGAAAGTCCCAACCAACAACTCCCAGCCTCTCCAACCCAGACACCACCGGACCAACTCCAACCAACCTTCACCTTTAACAAAACTGCCCTGGTAGCTGGCAGAACGGCATGAGTTGAAGTTTCTGGTGACCGATCCTGCAAAGTTGGGACATTATTTACTGCTGGTGACCTTCGAGGGGAGAGCTGCCCCCGTTGGGAGATTGTTTGTACCCGATGTTGTCAAGTCGTGTTTGGGAAGTGAGTTTTATGGTGGTTTTAAACGGTTGGCAATGTAAGTAATCCGGAGCTAGATGTTTTTGAAATAGATATGGATATTTACTAAGTGCATGAATAGTTAGTATGATATATACATATATACATACAATAATGTATGTATATGATTCTTATATGGAATGATATGAATACTATACACAATAAACATAATACACATAATATGAGTATCTGTAACAAGAGTAGTAGGGGGAGGGGGTCGTGGGTCTTATTTCCACAAAAGCCGATATGTACTGGTGGCCATAGGATACCCATCTCTTCCTGACGCCGTTCGCCTTGCTCAAATCACTTCGCAAGCACAATGTGAACCATTGCATGGCAACAATGGATCAATACCAACTGTTTGGGGCATGGGTGTCAAAAGACATGTGCGGGCTCCAAGTACTTCTATGTCTTCTTTCATGGAATCCCCGAAAGATTGATTTCTTTTCACACCTGATTTAATATAGTCTAACTTACTGAAAGCTGTCCTCATGTCGCTTAGTCCATGCCGTGCTTTGCTGGCCTGCCTCACATGTGCAGCGCATTTCAGAAGTGTGCTGGGATACTATCCTCCAGTTGCTTCCCAAAAAATCCGTTGATGGCTTGTTTCAACTATCAAAGGCTTCTGTCTTTTCGGTTGCTGCCAGTCATGGTGATGTTCGGCCGAGGTAACAGCCGAAACAGTGTGGTGTGCTGTCCCGAACTACCGTTGCTTGGCTCAGCTTTGGTGATGTCAGTCATTTAAGGTTAGCACTGAGGTTATAACATTTTAATAAGAATAAATAGGTGTTTCCAAAAATAGGGGTGTTTCCACCAAAATGGATGGTGAAAATCATGGAAAACCCTATTAAAATGGGATGATTTGGGGGGAAACCCACTATTTTCGGAAACATCCATATACTTATAATGCTTTTTCGCAATATTCAGGATGTCAAGTCCAAGAAGATGATCATGTTTGCAGAATTAGGGAGAGATGAAAAAGCTGGGGTAATGCTCCAAATATCTTCAAAATCTACATAGATAGACCATTATTGACACCCTAAAGATGCCACAAACTGGATAACGTATGATCATGAATATACATGTATATACGCAGACATCCCCGAAAACTAATGTGGAACCTAAAGATTGATGTATTTGTTTTTGGGAGTATACAACATATGTATTGGGTTCACCCCCGACCAGGTAACAGTGGTAAATAAATTTAATTCGGGAGTCCCGATCCTAAAAATGTTTCCTCATCCTGGTGGTGACTGGCATCCTGGCTCGGGTGCAGATCCAAGATGTATTCATGTTCCATTAAAAAAACTCACCCACCATTTAGTTGGACAGTGTTAGACATACCCTTATTTCAATATATTTCCAGGGTGTTAGATGTGCATAGCCTGACTATTAGATGTATATACCCCCAGCTGGAGGTACATATAAGAACGTATATATATATATATATGATATATATATATTTATATTTCTTTGTTTTTTGTGTGTATATAGTATATACATTTTTTTCAAAACAAGATAGCGTTTTTTGTTTCTCATTTTTTTTTGATTTGTGTGCCATTTGAATCCCCACAATGCCACCGAGGTTATTACCGTTGGACCGTGACCAAGGCCCGAGGTTTCACTGAAAAGGGCACCGTTACACCGTGCACGAGTTCACCGAAAGCAGATGGATGTCACTTGGCGTCAAATTTTTTGGGGAGGTCCTTAGTCCTTCAAAAAGGGAGGAGTTGGGTTGGAGATTGGATCCCCAAATTGGTTTTAGCTATTTCAGGTTCAAGATCTTCAAGTATTGGAGTTCTTTGGTTGAAATTTGGTTAGGGATGGCTAGGGTAGGGTATGATGGAGTTAATGACATTACCTATTTTGGGAGAAATTATCAAAGAGTGGTGAAATGTATGGTGGTTTTTGAGTGTGCCCTTCAGGGTGCATAGGTTTTGGGTTGGTAATATAATGATCACTGATTGATGTATGGTGAATGGATGGATGCGATGAACTTTTTGGTGGTTGATTCTGGGGGGATGGTTTTTTGAATGCCTGGTTAATTCTTTGGGATGGTTTTTTAAATGTCTTTTTTTGATGTTTTCTTTTGGTTGTAGAGGGAAGGAACCATTGGCAGATATATATGAAAACACGTGAAATTCATTGAAAGTTGTACTTCCATCAATGGCCACATGTTTTCCATTTTGGTGGTCTTCATTGCAGACAAACGGGGAGGGCCGGGGAGTTGCGGAACGGTAGGAAGGTTTGGTGATGTTGGATGTGACGGCCTGTGGTGGCCCTGCTTTTTGGGACAACTTGCAACTTGCATGGGAACTGGTACCCCAAACAAAAGACGTCCCTTTTCCAGCAGAACTTCCCCTGAAACTTCGCTGGTTTTTTCACTTCTGTTTGGTGGGTTTTGAGATGACGACCATCTTTTTTTCAGGTACCTGTGCTGATTACACGGACTGTATGTCAGGCTGCTTGGTTGAATAGCTCATGAAATCTGAGAAAATTGATTGCCTTGTTGGTACCATTGGCAGGATCAGTGGAGGCTTATCCGTATCCGGATACCCCCCAAATATCCCCAAATAAGGATAAACTGTAGATGATTAGGGTGAGTGTAAAAACCCAATGATCCTCTGGTCTAGCACTGTTTTGGACAAACAAGTCGATATTTCAAAAGATTTCTGCAGATAAGAATGTAATACCGCCAAGATGGGATACAGGCAGCTATGAATAGCTTTGAGGTAATTCGAACATATAGATAGATATTGCACATAGCATTTTTGATCTTTGACATGATGTTGTGCTTTTCGACACTCACGAAGTGGGATCTTCTGAGATGTTCTCAGGATATTGCATTTCTGGAACTTGCAACTATCCCATCTTCCAAGTGGCCGAATTGGCGTTTTTTCGATCTGGGCAAAAGATCAATACACAGAAAGTCAACGACACCGAGTTTGACGCATACCGTGTCCGACTCCACAGTCGGAAATGGATGGATGGGGGGTATTATACCCCCTCGAAAATGAAGGAATGTCCCCCTAAAAAGGGACAATAAATAATTCTTAAATGAAAACTTCATGTTTCAACTATCAAATTTTTAGGGGATCTGTTAGTTTTCAGGTCTGTAACTTTTCAAAGGTACGATTCATTTCCATGGCGTGGCAGGGAAGGTTTGTTGAATTTTCCAATCTGAGCTGGGCAGGTGGAGGTACTTCAGGGTTGCGCGGATACCCCCCTCTCTTTCGGCCGGCACAATGGTATTAGTTGTGGTGGTTTGGAATCTTAAAGTTTCTCTATGAAAGGGTTTAGCATTGTTTAGCATGTTGATGATATCCCTGCTACTTCGTGGTGCTATCCCTGGTATCGCTAGGATTTTAATCCACCAATCCAAACGATCATGCAACCAGTAGGTGAGTTGCCATGCAGCATCGAGTGATTTGTTTCACGAATCTGCAGATTAAACACCCTCTCCTGTTCTTCTTCCACGACATGATGTTGGAATTTGTATTTTCGACTTTCTGCATTCAATTCACAAAAAATATTGTTGAATTTTACTATGATTACTTGCAAGGTAAAATTGGTCCAATTGCTCCCTGAAAAGTCCCAAATAGCACTAGAGAAAATCCACACCCCTGGAAAAGGAACATACCGCTACTATCCGCTACTAAACTTCCCATTTTGAGGTTTCAGCTTCATCATATGTGTATTCTAGTACATCAGTATACCTTGGATCTACCCCCCCACCCAAGGTTTAGTTCGGGATTCCGGATCCTACGAATGTTTTTAAGGTCATCCCTGGTGGTGACGAGCCAGCATCCTGAGGTTTTCGGGGTACTGTAGATCCAAAGTATATCACCAACATCTCTAGATATCACCTCCCTGAAACTAAGAGTTCGCCTCTGAAAATAGGCCTAAACGCCCCAAACGGAAATGAATCTTCCAACCATCCATTTTCAGGGGCTACTTGCTACTAGTAGCTGCTAGTTTCAGGGTCGGGGTTTTTGGAAGCCAATTCTTTACATATTCCCCCCATCCCCCCCACAAAAAACTGGGTGGTGGTGGCAACTCAAAGATTGTTTATTTTCACCCCGAAAATGGGGGAAATGATCCAGTTTGACGGTTGCATCTTTTTGGGATGGGTTGGTTCAACCACCAACCAACCTTTTTCCCGTTTCACCGGCTTTCAGGTGGTGAATATGGTGGATGTTCATCAAACCTGGGGAATATGGGAGTTGGAATTTTACAGTGATACCAGTTTCTCAGATGATCAGATTTGATCAGATGGTCGAAATTTTGCGAAGTTTATAAATACGTGATTTGTGTGTGTGTTTTTTTTAAAACTGCCCCAAGAGGTGTAGATGGTAAGGCTGGGAAGAACGCCTTTTCACGACCTTGGGAAATTTTCGGGGCTTGCAGCTAAGTGTTGGTGAAACTTGTATGTTTTTCCTTTGTTTTTTTGAAACTACCGCACACCGGGTTGGAAAACTTAGTCAGATTCCCAAGCATTTTTAGCATTCGACTTTACGGCAAAGAAAGGTGTTTAAAAGACCAAAAGTTTATTTCACAGATCCTAAAACTGTCTTGCTCATTGAAGTGGCAGATGCAGATACTATAGTTTGTTTTCAGCGTGTAAGAGTCCATGCATTTATTTGGGAACACAAACCTGGGATGCGCTAGCCAGATGTACCGTACTTACTCGTTATATGGTTTTCTGGCATCTCAAAAGTGTGTGCCCCAAATTGTTTGTTTTGTTGTGGGTCACTGGCAAACCTGCCTGATGTTGCGTTGTGAAATGTGTACAGCGTGACCGGTTTTTTTAAACAGAACCAATGAAAACCTTGCAGATTTCCAAATGAGGTTGTACAAACTTGGTCAATGGAAATGGAACCATCATTGCATCCTCTGCCATGGCATCTGGTTTCGGCCATTCCATTGATCATACAGCACCATTGGGTGCACATGAAACTTGGTATTCGATGGAGAATCGAAGTTGAAAAAGATCTGATGATGTATATGATGAAACTAGGTGGTGGTTTCAAATATGTTTTATTTTCATCCCTACCTGGGGAGATGATCCAATTTGACGAGCATATTTTTCAAATGGAAAAGTGCCATTGACAAAGCAGCAATCATCACGATGTGTGGTTGCAAGTTTCGGTAAGTTGTTGTTCAAAACCCGGACAACAGGTCACAGAGTCACATGCCAAGATCAAATCCGCTGTCACATAACTTCATGATCGACTATGCTATCTATGTTGGGACCCCCCTACGAGGTGATTCAATTTGTGACCAAACTTGATTCCTTAGTTGGAGGTCACGAATAACCATCGAAAGGTTCACTTATAACTGATACCCAGATGCTCAATGGGGCTGGCCTATTTACCTACAAACCTGGGTAGTTTTGGGGTGTAAATGTTACGGTAAATATACCAGCCCCATTGAGCATCTGGGATAATCATCCCAAAAAGGTCACGAATTCACGCAGGTCATTGCCACGCTATACATTTTTGCGCCGACCTTGGCCGCAAGGGCACAAAAAAAACATGGATGAACCGACAGGGTGAGTGAATTTTGTTGACCAACAAAAATGTTCAAGCAAACAACTCACGTCCGGGACGAGGTTGATAGATTCGATTATATATACAATTTCAAACAGTCAAAAACTCATGGTTCTGATGGTTTCATGCTGTCTCCAGTCTCCAGTATGAAGAAATTGTAACATAGACTTTCTCAACATGAATTTCTATCACTTGAAATTCGGCATTCTACACGCCCCGCAGTGGCTGAATTCGCCCGGTTTGTGATGAATTTGCCTCCGCGGCCAAACAAGCGTCGTCGCATCGACTGCGATGATGGTGCTAGCAGCGCTGTGGGAGAAGGGCTGATAGAGCTTGAGGTGCTAAGCATCAGTGGCGAATACATGTTGACATTGAATGTAGCAGACTCCATGCTTGGTCGCGAGTTGTGGAAGATGATTTTGGACAGGATTCCATCCAAGCCGAGCCTTCAGTTGGTTGTGTCCCATACTTCAAGGCTTGCGCTGAATGAAAGTCTCAAACAGCAAGGACTTGGGGGTGAACGTGCGCAGGTGTGGGCTACCTACATGCCCGTCAATTTGTGTAATGCTTTTCGTTTTGCCCACGGAGATAGTGTTGAGGATGAAGAGTTCTCATTGACTGGGATTACAGAAATGACAGGGGTTAGTCAGGAAATGCGTCCCTTGCTGCGCAATTTGCCCAACGGCCTTCACTCCTTGACTTTTGATAGGAATTTCAATCAGGAAATTCATCACATAAGATTACCAGCAGGCCTTCAAAGTTTGACTTTTGGGTATTCTTTCAATCAGAGCCTGGACAATGTTTTTTGGCCAGCAGGCCTTCAAAGTTTGACTTTTGGAGAGTGCTTCGACTGGGGCCTGGACAACGTGACATGGCCAGCAGGCCTTTCAAGCTTGACTTTTCAAGGAGAGTTCAATCAGAGTCTGGACAAAGTGACATGGCCAGCAGGCCTCCAAAGTTTGACTTTTGGTGAGAATTTCAATCAGAGTCTGGACAACGTGACATGGCCAGCAGGCCTTCAAAGTTTGACTTTTGGTGAGGATTTCAATCAGAGTCTGGACAATGTGACATGGCCAACAGGCCTTTCAAGTTTGACTTTTGAAGGAGAGTTCAATCAGAATCTGGACAATGTTTTGTGGCCAGCAGGCCTTCAGAGTTTGACTTTTAGTGATTGCTTCGACTGGGGCCTGGACAACGTGACATGGCCA
>DF239997.1:116101-145557 GCA_000507305.1 Breviolum minutum Mf 1.05b.01
CTGGACAATGTGACATGGCCAACAGGCCTTTCAAGTTTGACTTTTGAAGGAGAGTTCAATCAGAATCTGGACAATGTTTTGTGGCCAGCAGGCCTTCAGAGTTTGACTTTTAGTGATTGCTTCGACTGGGGCCTGGACAACGTGACATGGCCAACAGGCCTTTCAAGTTTGACTTTTCAAGGAGAGTTTAATCAGAGCCTTGACAACGTGACATGGCCAGCAGGCCTCCAAAGTTTGACTTTGCTTTGCAAATTCAATCAGAGTCTGGACAATGTGACATGGCCAGCAGGCCTTCAAAGTTTGACTTTTGGTGAGGATTTCAATCAGAGTCTGGACAATGTGACATGGCCAACAGGTCTTTCAAGTTTGACTTTTGAAGGAGAATTCAATCAGAGTCTGGACGATGTGACATGGCCAGCAGGCCTCCAAAGTCTGACTTTGGGTTGCAAATTCAATCAGAGCCTGGACAACGTGACATGGCCAGCAGGCCTTTCAAGTTTGACTATCAAAGGACATTTCAATCGAAAGGCTGGACAACGTGACATGGCCAGCAGGCCTTCAAAGTTTGACTTTGCGAGGTTACTTCGATCAAAGCCTGGACAATGTGACATGGCCAGCAAACCTTCAAAATTTGACTATTGGATATCATTTCAGGCAGAGCTTGAAAAATGTGACATGGCCAGCAGGCCTTCAAAGGTTGACTTTGGGAGGTTACTACGATCAAAGCCTGGACAATGTGACTTGGCCAGCAGGCCTTCAAAGCTTGACTTTCCCTGGGAATGTGCAAAGTTTGCAAAACTCTGATGTGTTGCCCGGATCATTGGGTTACTTGGCGATTGGAGCAGCTCTCCTCGGTGGAGGGATGTCGCTAAAATGTTGAAACGCCGGTTCGCCAGTGTGCCACTGTTCGCCTTCAAACAAAAGGCTGCGGAAAGGAAGGCCGCGGAAAGGAATTCAACCGTTTTCATCCATTTTCTCCAGATGTCCTTCAGTCGGGATTAAGTATAAGGATGATGATGACAACTATGATGATGATGATGATGATGATGATGATGATGATGATGATGATGATGGTGGCGGTTACTGTTTTCAATAATTTGTATCATTGTCATCAATATTATTTTCAGTCTTATTACTATGATCACTAGTCTTGTATCGCTTGTATTATCATGACTCATGATACAACAGTGACAATAATTTTTGGGCATATTTATCATGTAAACTTTACTCTTACGGTAAAATTACAAACACCTGAGATCACGGTAAACAATGCCCTTATGACTCATGGTAAATAATCACAATAATCATTGTTAACTTCATTATGGCTGGTCAACATACCCCCCTCAGGAAATTTGGGTTTAGGAAGGCCTTACAAAGGGAAACCAATGGTTAATAAGCTCTTAATAAGGCCGGCTATTTCTGGCGGGGTAGTTCAAAATGTATAGTGCTTTTGTTGAAGTGTTTGAACTAAAATGTGATACTGTCGATGGAAGAAATCCCAAACAACCACCTGGGACGTATCAAACCCTGTAAACAATGGGATAAACTAGCAACCTCAACTGGTTAGCAGGATTTCTTCCATCAACAGTACCACTTGAAAAGATTTTTCCAAAAATAAGTTGCTCACTCCGCAGATTCGGTCAGTCAATGGAATCCTGGTTGAAACCACCAACTAGGAAAGATTTCAAGTCTATAGTCTATACAGGTCTCTTAAACAGTTGTAGTGTTTAATATGTTGCCATAGGCGTCAAGCAGGTTGGTAACTTTGTGTGGCCTTTGCCCCAAAATAATGATGTCCCCCAAAGATGGCGGGGTCGGATCAACAAAGATTTTGAACCCCCAAAATTTAGGCTCTCCAAGAAATTGGGAATGCCACGTCTAAAAGGGGACTTGTCAAGATGCCGAAGAGGCAAGTTGTCCCTTGAGTATTGTGAAAATCAAAGAGGCAGCTGTCATATTCAGAAGTTTTTCCTTCAAATTCACCTATTGGAGACATATCGTTTGTTATATTGATATGCAGTGATAAGGTCGATAAGATCGAACAAGAACAAATACCCTCCAGGAAACTAACATATCCCCCAAAAATGGCATTTTGAAGATGATTTTCCTTTCCCCAAGGTGGGATATGTTAATCCCCTGGAGGGTACCCCACTTAGCTGTAATACATCATCGCCCAAAAACTCAGAGGAAGGTACGAGTCCAGTCCGCCAGTCGACTCGATGACAACGCCCACTCCACTAAGAATGAGCCAGGTAGGTTGACAATAAGAGCATAAAAGTTGCATGCAGACGCGGCTGTTTGGGGATTCAAGTATCATAGATTATGATTTATATAGATTTGTATAGAGAGAGACATATGACAAACATTGCCTTATGAACCTCTCCATTCAATGGATTTCTTAGTGATTATTATTATTATATTCCACCGATCGTGATGATCAGAAATCATCATGTGCCGGTTCGATGATCTCATCCAAGGACACAGCGCGAACATACTGGCAATCAAGACCTTATGATCCTCCGCAGACATTTCAACTACATGGTCCATCCATGTACGCCTTTGATGGAAACATCACCACAAATTGGTGGGCTGATTGCAATCCGTGTCCAGCTACCACGCACTTTGGTTACACCGAACGTTGAGAGATCGGGAGGTTATGTCGTAACAAGTTCATTTTATATTCCAGGACTACATGACGTGCGTATTTGAAAAACGGACTTTCCAAATCATGACACCACGTAAAATATATGACATTTCAATAGCTCCACAAAATGTATACCCTCAACTACTTGGGGTCTAGAATGGGTGGATTGGGAGACCCGAGGACCAGGGGTCTAAAATGGTAGGGTTATGATTGTAGACCCCCTCCGGTTTTATGATTCTAGACCGTTTGTTGTTTTCCATGTTTTTTCCTGTACATGATAATCCCCCTTGGTTGTGAATGGGGGTCTTGGCTATGAACAGAGTTTAAGGGGTCCCCAACCAAGAGATGGTGAATGCTTATATTTTTTTGTGGGGTTCGGAACACCTGCATCGGTCACGTCAATTCAGTCAGTTGTTTCTAGGTTGCATCTTCATGCATCTTCAAAGAGAAACCTGCACAAATGGAAATGGAAAAAGCACCCGCATGATTCCATTGATCATTTTTGATCATGTTTGTTGTTGGTGAATTTAGCACACCTGATTTGAAATTCCACATACATCCATGAATGGAAACTTTTGGGTGTATTATACCCTTGCCCTTGAGGGTCTATAAGGTATACCCTTGGGGTCTAATATCAACATTTCTATCCAAATATGTTGTTTTGAACGTGCATCCCTGGCAAAAACCATTTCAGACCCTGGAGGCCAAAAAACGATCTTATTATTTCTTTGAGTTTTGTCTTTGTTGTCCTCAATCAGTATTGTTGACGAAGGCGTAAGAACGGAAACTTTAGGGTGATTTTTTTCAAGGTATACATTTGAGGGGTCCAATATCAACATTTCTATCTAGTTTTGAGGGAAAACCCCACCCTGAATCGATGCAAATCTGCTGGGGTTCTTGCTATTTGGCTTGCATTTCTAGAAGAAACAGAAACAATATGATGTTTGGAGATCGGAGGGTGACAATTCCAAAGATCAATGGTACCAAAAGTGATGGGTCTAGAATGGTCCTCAGCTATGATTTTAGACCCCCATTCTAGACCCCTGTTTTATTTTCATTGATTGGTGAAATGTAAATGGAAGGTCTGAAATGATAGTTCAACATTTACGTCATCCATTGGAAGGAATTGATTTTAGACCCGGGTTTTGGGGTCTAGAATGGAGTTGCCCAAGTCCCTGGCAAGTACCTGAGGGTATCAAAATGTAGACTCTAGACTCCAGACGTCCGCGTCGCTTCTATTTTTCCAAAAGGTTCAGGTGCTTCAAAAAACGACATGTTTTGCCTCCCGTGTTGCCATGCTGTGATTCCGCTCATCGTGAGGCAATGGCTCGGCTTGTCCTTTCCACAGCCACAGGTGGTCAAGTGCATTCGGATCATACAAGACAAGGATCATGACTACTCATCCTTCAGCGGCTTAGTTCAAAGTTTTGATATATGATGTTGAACCATGCTTGAATGTGCATGCTTTATATAATCGGGTGTGCTCAATCACAAATAGACCTTGTAATTAATCACATCAAAGGGTGATCAAAGGTATAGAAGGACAATGTATATATGGATTGATTTTTATGATTTCATGTCATTTTCATGTCCATTTTTTGACACTTCCCATCTAGAAACCCAAACGAAAGCCATAGGTTTGGCCCTTGAAGCCCGAAATTCAAGCGGATCATGGGTCCATGTGACCACCTTCAATGCTGTGCCTAGGTGTGAAATATGGAAAGCTCTTGACCTGAACACTACTTTGGGGGATCATCTTCTGCAAAACTATTAAAACTATTGGTAGGGAGCTGGTTGAACTTCGAAGATGCTCCAAACTAATATATAGATGTATGTATGTGTATAAAAGCCTTTTTGTTCCAGCAAGTTTTGGGTTAACCATGCATTGTGCAAATGTTGTCATTTATTTTTCAGATGCAACTTTGAGTTCAACATAATTTGCAAAATGAGAACCCTTTGTTATAGATCCACCTTAACCCCGCCCTTTTACAGCATCCATTTCTTGGCTTGGAACGTGTCGACGTGTTTTTTAACGGAGCTTCGACTCAGGCGACCTATTCGTATGGAGGCCTGGAGTGTTCACTCCTTTGACAGACAGTGTTTGAATAGAAAGTTTGCTGGGTGAATTTCTATTCACAAAATAGTTCATAATTCATAGATGATATTAATATCTAGATATTAATAGATTGACATGATAGATGTATGTGATTCACAGACATCAAAGATCATTATAATATAAAGTGTGTTCGGTATATGGGGATATATTAAGAAATCCCGTCCTTTCAATCACGTCTTCGGGGGAGATAGGATTTTGAGAGCATGATATAGAGGCATCAAAAATGCAGGGCCAAAGGGCGAAGCGCAAGGGGTTCTATCCTACCAAAAAGCAACAGGAATTTTCGACAACCCCCATATATATATTTATATATATCTATATATACAGATATGGCTCGCCATTTCATATTTATACATGTTTGTGTGACATACACGCCAAGAGCTTCTTTTTGTTGGTCACGATTACCCTATCATCTGCCAATCGATGCATAGGTGTTTGGGAACAGCTCTCTGTTCCACAAGGAGTAGCTTTTCGATCAGACCTTTCACATGGACGACTGCTGGATGGAAATTTGAATTCAACCGTGACCTCAGCTCAACAGTCTGTATTTTTCCCATGATTTCAATATGCTTCAAGTAAGTCGTTTCAGTCGTTCCGGTTTAAAACTCGCTGTTTGGCCAGTTTTTTTTAATGGCAAAGTCGATAAAGTATTGAAGAAATTACTAAGGTGACGGATTTGGTTGGAACGGCCATGGAGTTTGACTTTGGAGTAGAAACTGTTCCCAAGCTGAATCTGACAGCCGGCATCCTCTGAGAATGTGTTTCTGTGGAACTTGTCATCAGGAATCAAATTCGAGTACAATATCTTCAGTCAAGAATTGATTTATAACATATATATATATACATATATATATATATATCTATATTACTGGTAATACATGGTCCAGGCTCCCAACCCTCACCCATTTTTTATAGAGTCATTACTAATGTCGTCCAAACCCTGAGATTTGGAATTGTCCAACGAATCTAAAACTTCAGCAGCTTGATGACTTGATGTCATGTCATTTATCACCTGCCAAACCTTGGTGGTCGTGTTGGGATGTTAAGGAAATGGATGCCTTCAGCTGGGCCACAGCTTTCGAACCCGGTGACGACAAGGCTTTGCCACATGACGGCCGTGACTGCCATTTTCATGGCATGTGCTATCGAGATCCAGTACAGTGGACCTTGGAAGGCGTGGGGTCTGATTACTGCGGTGATATTGTGGATCCTATCATCCTATCCCATACCATCCATTGGACTGGTATATTGATACCTACATGAATGGTTGATTTTTATGGTAAACGTAGGTACATATAGAATACATGGATGGTATGGGTATGGGATTATGATTAATGCAGAACATCTATATCAAAATCATCTATCAAAAAAACAGACATTGTCATTCAAATATATGTATACATTGAAATATATTGAACATGATATCGAAATACAGAATACATATATGTATATATATATATATATTGTATTGTATATATAGAAATATAGTATACATATTATGAGATATCAACCCCGTATTTCTTCATTATTTAGTCACTAAAACGCCATGTTGGTCACCTTCGAGGCTCTCTGGATCGGCTTACTTGGACAACACTACAATCCCAGACGACGGATTTTGTAGCTCCCATCTATCGGCGGATGTTTGTGGAGAGACAACCTTTACATCACCAGGTGCAGGGGAAAGAGCTTGGTGTTGGTGTTGGTGTTGCTGTTGCTGTTGCTGTTGTTGTTGTTGTTGTTGTTGTTGTTGTTGTTGTTGTTGTTGTTGTTGTCGTCGTTTTTTAATATGTGCTTATTTTATTTTGAATTTTGTCGGATTTTGTTCTGGGAAAGAGTTTCGAGTGGATGTTTTACTTTGTTGAATTCTATGGGATTTTGTTCTGGGAAACTGACTTGTTCTTTGGTGTTTATTTTGGGTTGATTTGTTTATTGTGCTTATTTTTCACAACTTCAAGTTGATTGATGGATCTTGAGGTAGCTCAATGATATGGTAGCTAGCAGTTGATCCAAGGAAAGGAACAATGTTTGTAAGGATTGTAGAAGATATTATTAGTGGGGTGGTGAACCTTTCAAAAACTTGCCAGTGTAGATATCTTCATATCTTGCTAAAGTGGAGAGAATGATTGGAGTTATACTTGAAAGGACTTCTTTTTCACTTTGACACTTGTGGAAGTGGAACATGTACTAAGCTTTTAAAGGAAATATCTTGGGTAGTCCCCCTTGCCCAGGATGCAATCGTCACCACTAGGGAATAAACCTTCAAACTTACCACGAGTCAGCATCCTGGGATGGGGTGTCGGGACAACCCAAGAAATATCACTTCGAAGGTATCCACTTTACCAATTTTGTCGCCTAAAACCTCAGGTCTCTCCAGACATTACGGATATTTGGCCAGATGGTCGTGGCAAATGTGCAGTTCGACGTTGATGGAAGATTTATTCTCATGGGCAGAAAGCGGCCGATCGGGTCGAGATGGACAAAAACTCATGTTGATTGGAATCTGGAGCATTCCAGGTGGTGAGATGGTTTCAACAGGGGGACTTCAACAAGCATTTCCTCGGCAGGAAGATCACACAATGGTTCAATAGGAAATACTACGAATACATCCCTGAAATCAAATCAGTGAGAGCCTCTGGTGAACTATGGCCAGTTGCTATCTTCAACTTCTCCCAGCCTTCAGCTTCCATCTCAGCTCTCCAAATCAGTCACCCCATGCACCTGGAATCACTGCACTCTATATTTCCCCAACCGAAGTGGTGAAGTTCAACTGGCTGGCCATTGATGCTCAGCGTAAGATCTTGAAAAACCCCACAGCTTGTGAACGGCTCGGAATCCCTGGAGTTTGCCGACAACTTCTAGGTTGGGCCCTGGCGAAAACAAACAAACACTTGTAAACAGATCTGAAGGGCGCATCTTCAAAGCCGCGCCCAAGAGTCCACTGAAGAAAAAACAACTGTCTTCATGAGGTTTTACGTGTGAAATGGCTCGCAAAGTGGGATAAAATGAGTGTGTTTGATTTGCTGCGCATATATCTCTTCATGTAAGAGAGGGTTTTCTTGCTTGTTTGGTGCCACCCTCGTTACATGCTGTATCCCTTGCTACTGACCATTCAGATACTTGGGGAATGATGTAGCCTGTGATTTACCTACACAAAAACTCAATAATGCTAGCTTTAGGTGGAGATATTGGTTTGGCGTCTCTTAAAGCACCGGTTGTATTGACATGATGCTAGCCCAAAGCGGAGGAATACCACAAGAGATCTGACAGAATGATGATGACTCTAGTCACATTGATGTTGCATTTGTGAACCACAACAAGCTGGAATTGAATGAGTAGTTTGTTTGCAATATGCTTGAAAATATCTTCCAATGTCTTCCAACCTTTATGTCCCACAAGGTACTGGTGCCAGGCTTCTTAGCCTTTCTGCTACTGTTGATTGAGGTGCCACCCAAAATTTTGACATGAGTTTGGTGCTATGAACGGTGTGTCTTCTTGAATTTTTGATGAAGGGGACATCCTGGGTGTCATCAACAGCTATCATTGCTACTTGGCTTGTGGTTCTTTTTTGTGTTCAGGATATACTTCCCTTGTAAAATGTCAAGATATAGGCCACAGTCCTATGACCTACTTCTACTCCAGTACAGTGTTGTTGATGAATGCATGCAACATTGCCGGAACGGACCGGTTGTACCAGGTACACTTGGTGAAAGTGACGTTTGGGACCCTGCAAAATTCGGATGGAATGCGGGGTTGGGGGTTGGAGGTTGGATAAGCAAAAAAGCCCTGGTTTTTGCCCCACATTGTCATTCATCGGGAAGATGGTGGTAATGTTGGGATGATACCCTTAACAAGCAACCCCATATACACCTGAAAAAGTTGGTATTTATTGGGTTGCAATCCACCTTTGAGTTGGTCTCCGGATCCGGTGGGTTTTCCAAGCAAGGCTACCATGAAAGGGAGGTTGGAATCCGAACAAAATCCACAAGTTTTTGAATTTTTTTGACGTCCCCAACACACCATGGTAATATACAATATACACACAATACACACTTATTCCAGATATTTGTTCTGTTGTTCATTAGCTAGCAATTTGACATACCATCCCTAAACTATGACCCACAAGATCCATGTATGGCATATTTGCCTACATTTAGTTGATGTTTGTGGTAAATCTAGGTAAATTTACCATACACCTAATAGGTGACAAGGTGGTGGCGATGATTCAAGTGTTGTTTTTATATTTCACCTCTATAATTGGGGAAATCATCCAATTTCACCACCCAAAGTGATGAAAAACCATGGACCAAAAATCATACCAAAAAACGTCCACGGGTCCACGACTCCCTTAGGTCGTCTTTGACCTTGTCCGTTTTTGGCAATCTGAAATCAGTCGTTGGTTGCCTCAGAAAAACCGGCAACTGTAGCTGGAAGAGAGTTTCACTGTAGCTGATTTTTGACTCGCCCCAAAATGGTGGGGCCATTTTTGGAGGGGAAACACATATATTTGTGAACAAAATCATGATGCAACAGATTTTTTGTCATTTCAGTGTGAAAGAGCACTAGGCTCAGTGCAAGTCCTGCCACTGTCAAGATCTTGCAGCAACAGTTTTATATACTTCCAATCCAGACATTTTCTTCCTCCCCAACAACCGAAAAGAAAGACACCTTGAGGTGACGATCATTTTCTCCATCGTTGTCTTTGGTGAGAAGACTACCTTGTTACAGTGGTCTGGTCTAATCCTAGCACCTCGGCAATATGGTTCGAATGGTTGGAGCTCCACTGGTGAGAAGAAATCCAAAGGAAACAGAATGAAAAAAATATGAATCACCATAAATGATAAATAATCATCACGTAAATTCATACTACGTAATATAGTCATGAAGTATATTACAGTAACAGTATAATCTGGTCAAACCATTTTGGCTCAAGCCGCCCCTTTCCCAGTGCTCACTGCGCAGTGCTCCAAACGCCCTCCGTCTGTTTGAAGAACATGATGGCCTTGTGGGGTGGCCGCGGCGGGCAGAAGAAAAGCTGCAAGAAGGAGAAGCAGCAGAGAACACAGGCGGCGAAGGAGGCTGAGGCGAAGACACAGCCAGCCTCAAAGGAGGGGAGCTGCAAGATGCCTCGTCCTAAGGAGGATGAGGTTACCATCGTCAAAGCCTCCAAAGCCCCGGACAACACTTCGGCGGACTGGCTGGGGAAGCGGTCCGGGGAAGGGTCCTGTGGGGTAGAAAGGTCCTTGAATGGAAGCTTGGATATCAGTGGGAAATCAGTCAAATAAATGAAGCAAACCAAGTATCACACAAAACTAGGGATGACACCCCCCCAACATAACATGTCCCGCCGACGTGTATGGTTGGAAAATTGCATTTCCTTTTGGGATTGCCTATTGCCTGGGGCTATGTTCAAGATCTTCCTCCTTGGAGATCACGGTCGCATGGCTGATGCCTTGAAAAATTATTCCAAGGTGGTATGATATATACTGGAATGTTTAATATGGAATACTTTTTTTTTGGAATAATTTTGGTTCAGGGGGTTTGGGGGGGATACCCACCCCTCAGAATCGTAGGAATATTTTCTACCATAACCCTCAACAAATCTCTACAACATATAGTTCAAGGAGTGTAAGAGGAAGTAAAGGAAGAACTATGAAGAATTGAGTGAGACCCTTCCACCTGGCTGAATTAAGTTGGTCAGATGAATGGTGGGCAACGATAGGGAACCTTCCTGTTTGCATCATCGTGCTATATCATGCTTCCCCCCCAAATCACCAATTGCCTTGTGACATCTTGGGATTAGTAAAGACATGGAAAGACATGTGGGACCAAAAAGAGACAAAAATCATCAAGAATCATGGGCTGGTCGGTTGGCAGCTGGGGAATGCTGGGGTGTTCTGTTTGAACCTGGGACAAGTGGTGAGTGGAACATAGTGGAACGGTTTGGGATGTGTTTTTTTTTAGCAGGAAACGGGAAACATCGTGAAACTATGTGTGCATATATGATCATTTATGGTTCTTCTTGATTACGCATGTATATCAAGATAGTGGCACCGGGCCATATTTATATTATATTTAAATATATGAAGTATTTTGAATGTTATCACGTGCTGTCTTCTTTTTTACGAAGTACTTATATGTTCTTTCAGTTCCAAAGATGGCAGTGTGGTATCGTGTGATCATTTTTGATCCCTCCTTAACCCTCCAAGGAACCTCCTTCATTGGTGGAATAGTTCCTATTTTTTTGAATTCAGCATCGTTTTTGATTTGTTGGTTCTTTCTTCTACTCCCACTTCGAAATGACACACAAGACTTACTGAAGAACATGACCAACCATCCAAGTTGCCTCCGTGTCTTGAGCTCTTTCTTCATATGCCACTTCTTTGCGGGGTAAGGCCATGGGGGTTGAAGCCTTTTCCAAATTGCCAATTCGTGATGCCATATCCACATTGCCTTCGGAGGTAGTTGTCATGTCTAGGCTGAGTCATCACATTGTCACACTTGGCACCTTGCAGATACAACTTCTAGTGGGCTATGGATTCCCAGCCACGTACTCTGATGCCAATAATCTTAATTGTCAATTGTTGCAAACCGCATTATCAGCATCTGAGTGCTTGACTTTGCCTACAATCATTGCAGGGGACTTCAACTGTAATCCTTTCGACTTGTCCATTGCATCTGACTTGCACCTCAGAGGATATCAGGATTTGCAATCATTACATCGAAAGATTTTAAAGTACTGCGATGCCATATACATGTAGACAGGCTACAACACCTGACAATGCATTGATTAGCTCCGAGCTGATTTCGTGTGTTAGCCACATTCAGGTGCACTTGGAACCTCTCTTCGATACGCGTTGTCCTGTGATTTTTGAGTTGAGCATCCACCATGAGACGCAATTTCGATCTCAAATGGACATGCCTCGTAGCTGGATTTCTCTTAGCTTTGATGATTCCTACTGGATCAGAGCATATGCCGATGCTAAAGCTTTGCATGGGTCCCCCAAAGACCTTGGTGAATGGGGTGTGGTGGTGGAGCATGCTGCTGACCATGTCTATCGTCAAACTCAGTGCCAGCATCACGAAGTTCCCTACCCCTCCACACAGGGTTTACCTGCCTCCCCTGTAGATGTCAGCCTCGCAAAGTATAAGGAAATGTCCAAGTAATTCGTTCTCTTACCAAGGTGGGACTTCGTTCTTTGAAACGTCAGCTGTGTAAGTTGCAGGAATACCCGCTGAACAATTCACGGGAGAGAGCATTGCTGCAGGAATGGAAGGCGATTCTTTCTCATCCAAACTTTGTTCCATGGTGTTGCAATACCCCTGAGATAGGACCTCCACCAGTGTACCTGCCAACTGTCGACCTTCTTCATGATATTGACCAGATAATGACCTATGAAGTTGGACAAAGGGTTCATGCTGAAGCCGTTTTGGACAAGAATAAAAAAGACTATGCCAGAAAACTTGATAGGAGATTCCATGGTAGTTCATCGGCCTTCTCAGAACTTCGTGACGCACTGTCAAATTACATAGAGACCCTTAGTGTTGATATAGAGGAAAATGGAATTGTTGCCTCATACCCTTCTGATGATACTCTTGAGATTTTCGTTGATCGCAGCAAAGATTTCAATATGATTGACTTTGTCCACGTCAACTCTTTGCCTTGCCGGATTTCTCATATCCAGGAACATTCATTGGTAGTGACCAGGCATCCAGAACTTTCCCTTGATCTGACGAAGTCTCTCTTCGACAGACACAAATTGTGGCCGAATTTACCAAAAATCTTTGATCTTCTCACAAGTTTTTGGCTTCCATTTTGGCAAACTACTTCTACTGTGGCAGCACAAGATGAGCATTCTTTTGAAACCTTTCTAGATCTTTGGCCACAAGACTTACCACTGATCCCAGTCGATGTCAAGGATCTTGTTTTGTGGAAGGCAGCCTTTGATGATAGCAAGGCCCACTCAGCCAGGGGGGTTTATGCAATATCGGCAGCAGAGTTGAAGGTTTTTTTTGCCGGACGATGCCATTTTTGATTTGTCACATTTGGTCAATACAGTGTATCGTAATGGATTTCCAGCGAAGGTAGAGGGATTACCACAACCAGGCCAAACTCGGCCTATCTCGGTGTTGTCACAAATCTACCGAATCTGGGCTCGTGTTTGTTGTCGGCAAATTTTTTTAGCTTGTCTCAACCTATGCCACCGGAAATTCAAGGGCCTTTTGGCTAGTCGCGGTCCACTTGAAGCTGCTTATCAGCCACAGTTTGAACATGAAGAGTGTCAGTTCGAACAAAAAGCAGCCGGTGGAATGAGCATTGACTTGATCAAATGTTTTAACACCATGTGTAGGCGCTGTGGGTCCCTTGGACTTCGGCGCCTAGGCTTGCCTGAAGATGTGGTATGCCATTGGGAGTCGTCCATTGCAGTTTTGTCTAGAATTTGGGCGTTATGTAGTGACCCCATTGATAGCTCCAATGGCTAACGTGAGGGTGATACTTGGTCAGTTGTCGTGATGGTAATCCTCTCCTTTTGTTGGGTTGTTGCGTTGAAAACCAGAACCATTCAAAGTAGCATCTCTATATGCGGATAACTGGGGCTGGTTTACCATTAACCCTCAAATGCATCGTGTCTTGATTGATCAAACCGTGTAGTTCTTTCGTGCCACCAACATGCAAATCGATTGGGAAGGAAATCGTGGTCTTGCACTACAGATGCCTACCATACTCAAGCCACGGTCGTTTCCGTAAAAGGTTGGTTACAGCACTCAATCGGCTGGATAGGCTGCAAAAACTTCCTCAACCACTGGATGAGAAGATACACCTTGCAACGTCTAGTGTGTATGCCTGTGCCTTCTATGGTGTGCAATTCATACCGGTGGGTAGTGGTCATTTCACTAAACTTCGCACTGCCTTGGCTGACAGCTTGTTGGGCTCTTTCATTTCCAGGAACTCAGCAATAGCCATTGACAGCCTTCCTGGGATTGATCCTGAAATCAGCTCGTAAGTTTTTGCTCAGTGCCACCCTGCCACAGCAGCAAAGTTTCTTGAAGATTGCTTCCCAACATCCGGGAATCCCAAACCGATGCAGAGGACCAGCAAGTAGCCTAAAGTACTATTTGCTGCAACGTGGGTGGACAATCAGCCCCGCTGGAGACTTGATTACCCTCGCACAAGACTCAATCTCCTTGCTCCACCATAGTATCAAAACTATTGTTGCGGCAGTGCGCTTAGCCTGGACTCATGATGTTTACACACCAAGTGCTTCGTAAATTTCCCTTGACAGAACAGAGATGTTTGTTGTCTGACATACCGGGTGGTTTCCAGACTCGGTCACAACAATCTCAATGGGATCATAACGTCACACCGGAGTGTGTTTACTGTAATGGCATTGACACTAGGTATCACAGGATCTTTGAATGCCCTGCCTTTAGTGACATCAGGACACGTTTCCAGAACTGTTTACAACACTTCTTGGATCAGGGGTCTTTGGTCTCTGAAATCACAGTTGTACATGTCAACCCAGCACTTGAGTTCGTCCGTTTGTTGCAGTCCAAACATCCGGAAGCAGAATTGCCTGATGAGCATCACGAAAAACTTACCAGATTAATCCTGGACTTAGCGCATAATGGTATCAAATTGGGACTGTATACAGACGGATCTTGCCAGTTCCCACAGTGCCCCGTAACAAGGTTTGCCACATATGCTCTTGTCCTAGATACCTGTTTAACTGATAGTAGCCGTGAACAATCAGCGCTTATCTTCCAGAAAACAGGACTGTTTCCTCCAACATTGGTTCCACTTGCAGCAGCACGCACCACAGGAGCACAGTGCATTCAGAGATCTGAATTGTATGCCATTACTCGTGCTGTTGAACTTTTTCCAGCTAGTTGCACCTACACGGACAGTGCCTGGGCAATGCACACAGTGTCCCAATGTAAGTCGGCCACAAATTTGAGTCAGATTCAGCACCTCTCTGATTTTGATTTGGTGGAATTGTTTAATTGCCCATCTCTTGACCCCCACATTCTCCACAAGGTAAAGGCGCATGTTGACCCATATATTGTTTCCCATTTGTTAACTGCTTATCATACTCTTGGGAATCAACTGGTTAACGACAAGGCTTTCCAGGCCTGCAGGAATTTTTTGCCAGAGCTTGAAATGAGTATCATTCACTGCATCTTCACTACGAACTGGAAAAGGAACAGCTTACTTCCTACTATCGATATTTGCTTGAATTTATTCAGCGTCGAAAACATCTGGAGTCGCAGTCCTCTGGCGATGGCGAGGTTCAACAGGTCCAGACATCACAGACGAGGGTCAATTTATTCACTTTGCTTAGCGAATGGGAAGTGTGCAAGGCTTGGACGATGCCTCCGTGTCATTGTCAAATTTTTTCTGAAGGTACATGGGGTCGATCGCTGACAACAGCAGTGGCTCAGTGGCTTGCAGAATGTACCTGGCCAGACGGCACACCGGACTCTCGTGGCACTTTTGGGGTAACGTGCATGCACCTTACAACAAGTTTTTTGCTGTACACTGGGAGATGGCTTCCACTGAAACGATCAATTGGTGGCAACTCTGAGGCACTTCTGATTTTTGACAATGCTTCACAGGCCACTATTTATGGTGTGGAGTTTTCTGAACAGGTGCGTGGGTTTTGTCAACTTTTTAGGCAGGCCAATGACTTGGCACAGTCTGAAATTTGGCCAAAGTTACCACGGGGTTTGGTGCGGAGTGCCTAAGGTGCTTCTACCCAACCGGCTGGAGTGAAGATGCGGCCATTTCCTTTTGAGAGAAGGGTATGCCATCTTCTACGCGATTACTTCCAACATCATCCTGGAGTGGCACACAAGGTACTTCCTGAGTTGTCATTTGGTAGTCCACTTCATTCCACTGCTCAATTGAAATTTGAAATGGCTGGCACGTGGAAGAGTCGCACAGCACGATTTCATAAAGCTGCAACAGAGGTCCGTAAACAGCGAAAACAACGTTTACGACCATTGGTTTTTTGATACCTAAGGCTTAAGGTATCCGGCATAACACAAGAAGTGTCATGGCCGTGGTCTCGTCCTGATTGGGCTGCGGACTCCCCTACTCAAGTAAAAGGTCAAATTATAGCGACCTCACACGACCTCACCCGAAATGGTGGTTTAGTAAGGATTTTTGTCTTATTTCAGGGAAACCTAGGTTGGTGAAATATTATTCCATTTGGTGGGAAATATTTAACTATATAATATGCTTCTCCCTTTCTAAGATCTCACCCACATACCCCTGGAAGGTACCATGGATGTTTCGCCAACAGTTTATGAAGGAATTCTTTCTTTTGGGGGTTTGGGGAGGTTTGGGTATCTTCCCAGGGTATATGGGCAAAATCATTGACCCTTGCTCCCGGGCTACCTTTGAGATTTCCAACTGCTACTGAGGCTTTGACAGGGATGTTGACCTATGCCAGGTTGAAGAACAAATCCCTGGCCGTGGATTCCTTGGCCCTCGTGCGCTACGAGGCATTGCCACAGGCGTGGGAAACACAAAAAGATCTTGGGAAACACAGATGGCATAGACATGGCATGATAAGGTGCAGCAGATGATGATGATGATGATGATGATGATGACCACCTCCAACTCCTTCTGTCGCCGCTCAAGAGATGCTCCAAACCTTGCAAGGGGATCAGGAAATTCTCAAATTGCGATAGCCTTCTTTGATTCAGATGATAAATGAGAATTCACATCCATTACGGCTCTTCATTTACACCCTATAGCTAGTGAAAGTAGATGGCGATCGCCACTCCCATCAGTCTTGCTTCATTCTGGCCCCTGACAAATTTCGCCGCCTTTCGGTTGTGGCGAGCTAGCCATGTACTGTAACAGGTGGTTTTTAAGCAATACTTCCTGATGTCCAAACAACCCCTGCAACGCAGGATGAAGATCCGCCTGAAAGGGTTGTTGATTGCTACTTGGCTACTTGTATTCTTGGAGTCTGTCGTGTTTTGTCTTCTTGCGTTAGAAGCAAAACAAAATATTTAGTGGTATACATACAGTACATATTTTATATTAAGGTATATACAGATAGCATACCTAGATTTGGCAAAGGCAAGATCAGAATGTAAAGGGTATATAAACCTGTCATTTAGATGAGGTTGCGGATGGGTGTTTAACATCCGAGGTGCTCAGAGTGATGTGCAAATAGATGAGCCAAAGGCAGGGGTTGACCCAGAGATTTTTGCTGCGGCATTTTTTGTTGGAGGTTTTCCTACACAACGTGTTTGACATCCTGCATGCATATGATATTGGTTGAGATTAGACGGAATTATATCATCTAGAAGTACATACAATATGTAATTGTACCTATGTTCATGAATTTTTACACTTCCACGTACATTCGTGCACAAAGTGATACCCAAAAAAACGTGAAACTTGGGGGGTTTGTGGTATCATCTCCTTGAATTTTACCTGATGTTCAGGTGCCACCTGAACCCACTACGCTTGGTGCGAAGACCGCACCTGTCAGGGATACCCAACAGATGGGAAGCCAAGGGTGCCATGTTTGGCTTTGAAGCATTAGTCGATGGGCAGGTTTTTTTCATGGAATATATATTTGTGAATATATATATATATATACGAGGTATATAGATATATATATATAATTTTTAGATGTTCAACAAAGTTTGGACAATTTGGAACTTCATTCAAACATTAAACTACGTAGAATACATTTGTTTGTAGGAGAATGACCCTTCTACCCTTCCAATAATCACGGTTTCCGTGGAAAATGATCCAAGTTGTCAAAAAAATCGAAACTTGGATGGTTCACTTATTCCATCCACTGGAAAAATAGGAGAAAGAGTTCACGGTTTTTCACGGAACAGCAGACGGAAACAGTAAAACCTTGAATCGGTGGGGGTTTTATCACCACCAGGATGACAGATGACATTTTAGTAGGAAAATCACTAATATACATGTTCATTTGATATTTGGCAATGTTACAGGTTGGTGGGAAGATCCGAAGTTTACCCTATACACAGATCCCTTACTAACCCACTATACTCCACTTGCAGGAGGCAGAGGTGGAGTATGAGTTGCACTGAAGCTGCAGCCAAAAAACAACAAAGAAAAAAAGGGTGACGAAAGTTGCTGCGATGCGTTTGAAACGAATGAATGTGCTTTTTTTTGGCCCAAAGCTGGCGGAATGTTTTGCCCATCAACTTTGAGAGTGGTAAATTTAGATATCATTATGTGAAAAGACGGTGTCAGCTCATATGTAACATCTATATACATCTATCAGATGCATGCTTATTCCAAAAGACATCAGACATCAAGGGACTAAGCAAGACCTTAATGATTCAAACATTGCTTCCTTCTTCAACGGTTCAAGCTGAAGAGCTGTTGGCTCGTGATTCAAATGTTGCTTTGGGATGCGTTTGGCTCCAGATCAAGAGTAGACATTCGAACTTCAAAACATATCTTTGTCTCATCAATCCTTTTCTTGGTTTGGTGTGGTTTTTAAGGGCTTAAGAATTCAACAACATTGGCGATTTCAAGGTATATAAAAGGTATGGTCCTTTCTTCACAGGATGGGTAATTGAATGATCCGTGAGTGATGATGCATTTGACATTGTTTGATTCCAGCAAGAGTGACCGGCCAGAGACAGATAAAGCCTGGGTGTTACGATGTTGCGATGGGAGGTTGATATACATTGTCAATGCTGATACGATTGTTCTTCCATCTCATTACACTTTGGGTTGGATACTGACAATTAGGAGTGGGTTCCCAATCATATCCTCGGATATCCCCATGTTTCACTCTGTTTTTTTCAAGCATGTTTTTTAAAAAAAGGCTGTGATATTGGGGGGGCTAAGGAGCTAGGGGTGATCTATTTCCCTACTAATTGGGGAGCGATTTAGAGCCCCAGAATCTTCCAAATCACAGGGTAGTTAAGCATCCCAAATTTGGTCCCGGGTTTTTATTCAGTTTAGTCATGGCTCCAATGTCGTTCCGTCATGGACACAGGTGAGGGTCTCGATGGTAACCTTGCGATGGGAACGATTCTCATAAGATCCATGGAAAAATGGTATATTTGCCTACATTTACCATAGAAATCAACTGGGTATTTCCAAAAATAGGGGTACCCCAAAATGGATGGTTTATAGTGGAAAACCCTATCAACATGGATGATTTGGGGGTACCACTATTTTCGGAAACATCCAACTAAATGTAGGCAAATAGACCACACATGGATCTTATGGGATTGATAGTTGGAATGTCAACAAACTAAGAGTTGCGCCATGTTTCAAAGGAAGGGTTATGAATGTTTACTCAATTGATACGCTTAAGAAAATTTACCAAATTGGCAAATTTGGGATGATGAAAAAGGATCCCAAAAAACCCAGGCATTTTTGCATCCTTGTAGGATGCCTGCAGATATCGATCACAAAAAAGGTGGCACCTGCAGCTGCCAAACGTTCTTAACTTCTCCTTGGTGTGACACAGTGGATGGTATTACTGTTCCTTTGTTATAGTTGCAGAAGTTTTTTGCAATTTTGGTCGATTAATTCAGTCAATTACATGCTGTAGGTGTTTCCAAAAATAGGGGTATCTACCCCAAAATGGATGGGTTTATAAATAATTGAACACCCTATTGATAAACGGATGATTTGGGGGTACCCCATGGTGCTGTTTGGTTGCAAAAAACCCCCTCCCCCGAAGTCCCGAAAACATGACGATCACTGGGAAAATTAATCCACCATGAATGACCAACAGGTCGGCTCTTTGGCCACCGCATCGCTGTGGCGCGCGGAAACGGAGGTTCCAGTAGTCTCCTACCGTTAGGTAGTTACGCACCGGTTACAAACTAACGAACATCCGTGGATTTTATGATTTTATCCAGCATTTTGATGGTATTTACCAGGATTTCGATGGGGATTTTCTATGGGCAAATTATGTGAGTTAGTTTCGGGGGAGGGTACTTTTGCTGCATGTTCTGTTTTTTTTACTGCTCTCACCAAAGCAGTTGCACTTGTAGCTAGACCTTCAACAGCATCGACCTTCAGATTTCAGATGATATGGAGGGATCTAGATATACTATGATTTATTCGGTAGCACATCCATTCCCATTCATATCTATTGGCAGTTTCACAACAATTTCTTTGTCCCTGCGTTTTGGGGTAGGTTGGCCAAGTGCTGTGGCAGTGCTTTCAAAGCAGGTTGCTGCTGGCGTTCAAGTCGATGTTTTGCACAGCAATGCTATCCTAAGCAGTTTTTCAGATTCCCTGCCAGCTCGAGTTGTTGCGACGTGGCTGGTGACAGTGCAATTGCTACAATGGATGGGATGTGTTGCAGTGAGAAGCGATACAAGAAGCTTCAACATTGCAAGAAGCCACGTGGTGCAAGGTCACAGTACACAGGGTGGACGGTGGGAAATTGCCAGTTTTTTATTGGAAAAACAGAAGCATTGCGCTTTGGACATGTCCATGGTTTCCATTGGTTGCAGTGCAGATGCATTTGCCAAAACTGCGAGATGGATGGATGCAATGCTTTGCCTTACAACAAGGCCCAATGTGGCAACTTGGCTACCTTCATCCAAGCTCTTGATTTCTTTGGGGTTTGAGGCAAGATGAGAGTTGATGGTTCAGAAATCCGGCTAACCAGTTGATATCAACAGTAGGTAGCTAGTTTTTTCGCAGTATTTACAGGGTTTTTGTACATCCCAAGTGGTTGGCCTTGGGATTTCTGAACCATCAACATGTATGTTTAATGTTAAGATGCATCATTACCAGACTGCCTGGATCCGAAAAAATCGATTTTCGGTATTTTTGAGCTGAAGAGGTCGAAAATTATTTTGCAAATTTTGGTGGTTAAAGTTTTCAAATGCCCCCTGCCCCGAATCCAGGTCCCCTTTCTAGGCATAAAAGCAAGGTGATCTTCGGTTCCGTGGTGGCTGCATCTTCATGGACGCAAGCGATGTGCCTGGTGCGGCTGCTACTTACTCGAGGCGCATGTTTAGACCTTGAAGTGACGGAAACACCGACAGGGTGGCATTATCCGAAAACTCGTCATCTTATTTTGGTACTTGTGTATATGAAATACCATGAAATACCCCTTTGTACCTTTTGTTCTTCGTACTTTCAATTTTTGCAGGTTAGGTGAAATAATTATGCATACATTTTGAGCATTTGCGAGATTTGTCACTTCATGTGTTTTTAACTTGATGAAGAAACTAGCTTAAACATGCTTAAAATGTTTCCATGTTTGCCTACCTTAAAAATGGTTGCTTCACCTGCCGTTGTTTGTGGAGGTCTCGAGTTGAGTCCACCTCTGATTGGTGCCATTGAGATGCTGCTTCCTTGGCAACGTTCTTTGCAGACACGGTCATCACTTAAGGCCTTCAATGCAGGACGGTCCGGGTAATGAATTCTGATTTTTTGTGAACTCACCAGACGTGTGTGAAAACATGTATTCCTCGAATCGAAAAAAAAGGTGATAAACGATTTGATTCAAGTAGCATCTTGACTCAATGATTGACTTTTGATTTGAACCCCCCATGGATCAAGATGGTAGACAAACGGAACATCCCAATAAGGTGACAGGTATATATGTTCCAGGTTCCGGGTCCCCCCCCACCCCCCCTGCNTGGTAGCGAACCGCGAACCGGGGAACATATATGTGGGGTGACCAGCTGATTGGTTGTCGGTGTCAAGGACTTTCAAACTTGGATTGGAATCACGCACTGCAACAGCTCAACACTGTGAGGCCACGAACAGATGAACAGGAATCCATAATCTCAAGCGACTCAAGCACCTGGCAGATTTTGTTACACTCCAGTGACTTTTTTGATGCATATATATTATCAATTTATCATATATCATATATTAGCATGCCTAGATTCCTGTATTTTAGGTTCAGTTTTCTAGTTTGGCGACATTGAATGACTTTGACGCAAGTTGACCATGTCGATACCTTCTGATTCAACATGATTTAAAGATTTTCTTTCTTTTGCTTAAGATGTTGGTGAGACTAGTGGATTTCGAAGTTTTTTTTTAATCAAATGATGTCAACGACTCCGAGAAAAATAACATGATTGGCGCGCTCCTGCCGCAGCCATTTCGTCGGCAAGCCGTGCCAACTGTGCGACATGCTGGCCCAATGAGAGTATTTTGGGGCATCAAAATGCGCAACAGGAACGGGGCACTTTCAAGAATTTAGAAACTTGGAGAAACACAAAGTCGTCATGCGCACATTTTGGACAAATTTACACATGCATGTATATACACGTAAATTTGATTCCATATACAAAATGATGATACATCAAGGATCCTCACGATTTGTTTCCCCAAAGCGTAGCTTGGCTTTCCCACAGTTTGCTGTGGCTTTCGGAAAGCTTTTCGGCGCCTTAACTGTGAATCTGCTTGGTGTCAAAGGTGTGATTCGCTGAGTCTCAAGTGTCATTACCAACATCCAAACAAGGGTGATGGTAAGGATCAACTTTCAACAGGTCATGGATATACTAGGTCCCAAAATCTTCATTTATTATCAATATATCCGCTGATACAACATTTGAGGAAAAAGATTTGTTTCTGGTTCTGGGACCCTTCCAGTTTTACTTTGACAGTTGGATTCTGACAAAATGGATCTCATTGGAATACATAGCATTGGCAAGGGTGAGATATTCTAGTGTTTTTCTTGGTCCATATTGGGTTTGAGCAGAGTGGCATATGCTGGACACCGGGACTGCTCCTGCCTTGATATTCGTCCTTAGCATCTTAAGAAACAAGTCAACAATCAACTGTTTGACGGCTCCATTACTGTAAGGTCAGTGCAGTTGTCTTCCTACAAGTTTCACTTGAAATTCACTCATGGTGGAATGTTATAGGCTTACTGTAGATATAGACTTACATTTAAATCTTATGTAAGTTGCAAAGTAAGATCACCGTGAGCTCTGCTAGACTCCAACTTCTCTTCCTGTTGCTACTAAGGTGTATTGCGCGGACAGCTGGACGCTTGTGGCTTGCGACCATGGATGGAGACTTGTGGCCTTGTGGCTGTGGGATGTATGGGGCATTGGATCTAACCCCCCGGGGCCCCAGGATGCTGGATGGTCACCACCAGGATGATCCCATTTTTAGGATCGGGGATCCCCCAACCCCAAGGGGCATCCTGGGGCCAGGGGGGGGATAGATCCAAGATGTAGTCCGAGTCATGCTTCCTGTCATTTCACAGAGAACATCGATGTTCAAGCTTCACAAAGGGAGAGGTTTCGTCTCAAAGGTATACCCTTCCTCCCATAAGTCATAGATGTGAAAGATGGCCGTGTATCTTCAATAATTCTGAATCGTTACCTTTCAAAAATGTTTTGCCATTTTTCACTGGTTGCCATGATTATTGGGAGAAAAAGGATAATTGCATTTAAGAATGGCTCCGCGTATTTGAAAGGTAACCATCCCATTGGAGATCTTCATCCATTTTCCGCTGGTTGCCTTGGTTATTAGGGAGGAAGACTTGGCCACCTGTGTCTTACAATCACAGGAGAGTCGCCGAGTGTCCGCGCCATGCATCTTTGTGAACTCTTGGATCAGTAGCTTGTTTGAAAGATGATTTCGGAAACAAAGACGAAACATCCAAGAGAGGGGGAAGTAACTGGAAAGATGATGAGGAACATACTCCAAAATATCTAGAAATATATTGAAATATCATGAAATATCTCCAAAATCCATGAAATTTTCCTATAAATGGGGAACTGCAACGATGAGCTTCCACTTTAAATTGCGGGCTATGGCTATATCTGTTAGGCCTTTGGGAGGGCAAAAACCCAGGAAGCCGGGGGTAGTTTGAAAGGAAGGGTATGGAAGGATTGAGATAATTAGGGGAGTATATTAATACCAGCACCTTGCGAGGGGTGCCAAATAAACCCTAAGGGATATGATTGACACCCCTTAAAACCATTTGACACCCTTTGGAAGTTCCAGGTATGTATATTATATATATACACTTTTAGTGGTACATGAATACCATGGGATTCATTATTTGAGATAATTATTTTTGGAATCTTTACTATTAACTATCCATGTGAAGCATTTTTTGCTACACCAAATGTTGACGCAGGAGATGCACAAACCCAATTTGAGGAGAGATTCATCAAACGCGTCTAAAT
Organism: Breviolum minutum Mf 1.05b.01; assembly: GCA_000507305.1. Classification (NCBI taxonomy): domain Eukaryota; class Dinophyceae; order Suessiales; family Symbiodiniaceae; genus Breviolum; species Breviolum minutum. Next base: position 140,005 of record DF239997.1, read on the forward strand.
GGCGAAGGAACTAGGGTTGCAAACTGAAGTGCTAGACAGATTGAATCCAAGAGACTGTTTCGTTTTTTTTTATCATTTTATTTTTTTTGAAACGATTCAAACTGGCCATTCTTAGAGCCTGTAAACATTGTTTTTTGGGAAAGCGAAAACAAGTACTACCCAACTGTTTTTTTTAGCTTACAATTTTTATTTACTAGTTTCTCCATTTCAAGTCGATATGCACCAAGCAATCCAGGTGTCGTCAAGGGATCAGCCTAATGGCGAGGGAGAACGAAACACTACGTCAAGAACTGGGGATTGAGGTGGGTCCCGGGACGGTTTCGTTAGTAATTTTCATGGGAATTTAAGGGAACCCCCCCAATGCCACCCCCCCCAAGAAATAAGGCCTTATTAAATGATTATTAGCCACCATCATCCCTTAATAAGGCCTTGTAAAGGTGGCTTTGGGGGGGGGGGGGGTACCCTTAAATTCCCATGAAGTACAGTCACCGACAGAATTATAGAAAAAAAAATCCCACTTCAAAATGCCCGGGTTCTAACTGCAGCGGGTTTTTCTATAATTAACTATTCGTGTAAAAAATGGGAAAAAACTCCAAAGCGGCATTTGCAACATTTCCCACTGGATTCTAAGAACTTTCTATAATTCCCCTTTCCTGCATTTTTTTGGGGAAAACCCATGATTTAGGACTTTCTATAATTAGTTGGGTAAAAAATGGTCTGAACTTTCTATAATTAATTTTGTTGTCAAGTTTTAACTGCAGCAGGTTTTCTATAATTAGCTACTCCTGCAAAAAATGGGGAAAACTCCTGTTTTGCAGTCACAGACAGAATCATAGAAACTTTAATTATAGAAAGTATTTTTCCCGGGCATGGGAAAATACCCGGGCACCAAAAGCCCACTTTTATTTTTTTTTCCCACTTGCGGATTGCCCGGGGAAAGCCCGGGCATTTTCCCACTTTTTTTTTCTATAATTCTGTCGGTGACCATAAATCCATGTAAATCAATGGGTAGGATCAGTGGGTGAAATATCACCCCAATATACTAATCCATTGATCCTAACTTCCTTGAGATCCAAGTCTTTCAAAAAAAAGATGGGATTGTTTGGGTGGCGGGGGAGTTGGGGAGCGGCTGAAATATAGTGTTTTTTTTGTTTGGGCAAGCTGTTGGTTTTTGTTTCTTCGAAATCCTTGAGAACCATGTGAACATCAGAAATCTTCATAGATTTAACGTATGCATTTGTTTCTCAAGTCACAAGTCATTTCGGAAAGTTCACAGATCTTTTGAGAAGCCTCAAAGGCGCCGTAAGGTGGATCCATGTGGACCCCACCTTCCCACCCAAACCAAAACAATCAGCACCTGGGGAGGTGAAGTACTCCAAACCGAGGGATGTTTTGCTTTAGTGGTTTGAAACATGGTGTTATGTTTACCCCTTATTTGGGGAGATGATCTAATTTGACTCATGTTTTTCAAATGGGTTGGTGAGAAACCACCAACTAGAATTTCAATTTTTGCTTGGCGATTTATTCCGAAGGATAAAGTTGAGTGTCAAGATAGGGTTTGTGAATTTCAGGGGAGAAGACGAGCCATGAGACAAGTCAAACCATCGTAGATGAAGAATTGATCACGTTTACATGATATGGGAGATGCATCAGAAAAAACAATGAAGATATGAAGATAAAAATATTTGAATTTCCAAACACAGCAAGATTTTCTGAAATTATTTAACAAAAACAAGTCGCCAGAATCAGAAAAAAAACACGTTTGATTCGATAAACTCTCCGATCAGAAGACACGCCGTCACCAGGACGGAGGTCTCATCCCGGAGAGTTCCCCCAAAAGGGTGGTGAGTTTAGTAAGGGAAATCTCCGAAAATTTCAGGGAAATCTAGGTTGGTGAAATATTATTCCATTTGGCTAGAATTTTTGTGCCCAGGACTTTGAAGATGCTCCAGAGAACGGTGAATCTGCTGAGTTGCTCCAGTCTCAGTGTGAAAAACAGGACGATCAAGGTCTAAGATTTCCATTCCTGGGTTTTCCACATGTGCATTTTTAAACGTTTTTAGGAAATGATTTCGTGTTTTTTTGGGTGTATATATATATATATAATTAGTTGGAGTCTCTGACATTGCCATAGTGATCCGGTACTTCGAGAGAGTTCTTCCCAATGAGAAGATGAGATGATACTTTCCGATAGTCTTTGCATCGCTCCGAGCAATGAAAGGTATGTACTCTCCACAGATTGTAGATACATGGATATTATGTATCTATGATTTTATGATATATATTCCATTGTTTATGTTACCTGACCAACTGGTGGTTCTCTTGAGTTGACTGGATCAATTTTGTTTCGCAATTTTGAAGCAGATTCTGAGGATAAAAGCTGACTTGCCTGTAACCGCCACTGCTACAATTCCACTGCTTCCACCTGTCCCTTGGCGTCGATTTGTAAAGCCGGCTGCCAGTTGGTGTTTTTTTGGCAGTTGCGAAGGTTTTCACTTTTCACGACGTGAAATCAAGGTTCGTGCCGACTCTGCTGCTTCCTTTGCACCTTGGATGATTCCAAATATTGGTGTTTCCCGAGGTTTCCAGGGATATACACCTGTTCCCTTGAAAAATCAAGTCATGAAGGACCTGCAACCTCGACTTGTCATTGAGACTTTCAACGTCAAGTTGTCTGATTTTGATTAAGTTTTATTTGCATTTTATATGTTTGGAAAGCCATCAATATCCATAGCAGCAGATCCTGATGTTTCATTCATGATAGAGGATTTGCTAAATCCCAGCAGATCTCGAAGATGCTCCAGTTTTTCCATCTGATATCCCCTGAAAATTGATGATTTATGAACATGCCTTTTTAGAAATGCTCCTTTTTCAGGGGACATGTTTTTTCATTTTCGATGATGGAAAATCCACCCAGTGATCTTTGACCCACCCAACTTGCAGATCCGAATCGTTTCGGCCACCGGCATTTGCCAAGGTCCATTCAGTTCATACAGATCATGTAACAAGCTCAGTTTACAGATGTGGCGTGACCGTTGGCAATTTGATAGATGTACTCGACTTTTTTTGAACAGTCCTTTTCGCAACATAAACATCAAGTTACTTTGAGTATAATCTATATATAAAAATGTGTATGTATGATTATGTATGTATATATTTGTAGATAGATACATCAACACTTTTCGCTATGATTTGAATCAAATCAACGCCCTGGGCGATCACATGATTCAGATTTGGTTTTCACGTTTGATAAGTACAGGATAGTATGTTCATTCTAATAAAGTATATTTATATACACTCAATTATATACACATTATGACATGATGACATGCTAGTTGTGTAAATTGATACATATTAAAAAACATATGTATATATATAATATATATATATATAGTCTTATAGTAGGTAAATGAGCAATTTGATGGAGTATGATGTGTTGCGAAGTTTTGTCGAACTACTACTGTAATATGTCTCAAACACTTGTTTGCTTTCAACGGTGAAACTTCATCCGCCAAGCGGCAAAGGGATTTTTGTTTTATCAATAGTACTTTCGCTGGGGCGAAACAAAAAAAGACCAAAATAACAGTTCAAGTTCAGGCTTCCGAAAAAAACAAAAAACGTTCTGCTAAAAACAAGGGGGTTTCCAGGTGCAGAAAAGATATGAACTTGACCAGATTTATCATGAGAATCTAAGGCTATCCCCGGCTATCCCCCCCAATGCCAATTTTTGAAATTAAGGCCCCGGCCCTAGCTGGCCTAAGGGACAAGGACTGGTGGTTCACAAATCGGGGAGTCCATTTCGGCCACATTTTGCCCTAAATAGACATCCTTCATATGGATCATCCTGACCAGCCACTTTGTTTGGTGAACTTCGAGGGGATTTATATGATTTTCATATTCAATCCATTCAACTAATGGTTAATTTGTTGGTTTGGGTAGTTGGTGGTTTGGGATTCAAATTGGATACCCCCGAGGTGGTTAATATAAATGTTAATCCCTGATCATCACAGGCTATTCCTTGGGAGGAATCTAAACGGTGGGCCGGAATCCTGGCTGTCGAGCTAAGGCCGTGGAGCGCTTTACGGTTGCTGGGCTTTGGAAGAAGGCGCGACCGGGGTCTTCAGCGGTGGGTTGAAACCTCCACGGTAGGGAATTTTTTCCGATGGGTTGGGGTGGGTAGATGTTTTTTCTTTTTGAAGAAGCCGATGGTTGGTGAAAAATCTTTAGATTTTTATGGCTTGGTGAAAAGAAATCCTGGTATATGGACCAGTTGAGGTCGGTAGTTTATCGACTATAATTTACGAGGGATTTATACACTAATAACACGTGGTCCCACATTTTGTGAATTGCCATTGCCATCATCAGGAATATTCACTGATGGGGATTCCGTCTTCATTGCCCCGAAAAAACAACCAAACAAGGGCCAGATTTTCGATGTGGACCTTGGGATTTGTTTACTAATCGCAGTGCCTCCCAATTCGCAAACCCTACATGTTCCCCATGGTTGCAACTGAAAGGCGGTAGCCTCTCATTCGGGTTCTTTGCCCGGTGGAGATCTATTGGATGTTTCTGCCACAGCACCTTGGGTTGAAAGATTTCGTTATGAATTTTGATACAAGGATTGGAAGTGGGGTACCCATGAAAAGCAGATTTCTGGCAGCGCCATTTCAAGATGTGTTTTATTTTTTGGGGTGGGTGGTGGGTACTATATGAGATGTACTGCTATCAGATGTAATTTTGAGGTATTTCACTTATTTCTCAACTAATGTCAAGCAATATTGTGGGGCATTTGCTGTTTGTTTGTGTGTCATTTTGCCCTGCTGGTGGTCACGCATACTTCATGGCTGCAGTGAACCAAGGACTCCCACGATCAAATGAGAATCTGGCTTGCAATATACGCTGTTTTTTTGTGGACGAAAAACAACCATGGTGTTGATGACGATGATGGATTATTGATGATACAGTATGATAAAGTAAATCATTGATGATTGACCATTGATCATAAATTGATGATGATTGACGATGATCAATGATGATTGGTGCTGATTGATGATTGATGATGGATTTCTGATGATTGATGCTTGACGATTGCTGACTGACGAGTGAGGATTGATGCTTGCCGATTGATTATTGACGAGTGATGATTGATGATTGGCGATGAGGATTAGGATGAGGATGCTGGTCATGATCATGATGATTGATGATTGATAATGCAAGAAGGCATTTGGGAGACAACAGGGTATGACATACTTGTGTTTGAAGCCAAGCCATGTCAAACAACTTTTGGATCTAGGCCCCTTGTGTTCAAGAACTATGGAAACATTGTAGAACTGTTTCATCGAACTCTTCAAAGCATTAAGATAAAGGAACTGTTGATGGCAAGCTCTATGAGAAGTATTACATAGTATTAAACTACGTAGTACAGAAAAATGTCATGAATTTTGTTTGAATTAATCATAGGAATGTTTTTTTGGATCGGGGAATCCTCCTGTAAATATAGGTATTACCCTCCCGAAGTTTAACAGCTCGCCCCTGAAAAATGATGGGGTTGGG
>DF239998.1:0-47500 GCA_000507305.1 Breviolum minutum Mf 1.05b.01
TAAGTGAGGGAGTAGTTAGCTTGATTTGGGAGAATGAACCTTGACTGCGGCTCGATCGATCGGGAAAACCACTCGTCAAACTCTTCCATCAATTCTTTCTCACGCAGGAACTGGATCATGGCCAATTTCTTTTTGGCGGACAGCATGATGGGCAATCTACAAACCTACAAACCAGATCAACTTGCTGGGAATCAAATGCCCAAAACGGCTTGAACCAAAAAATCCAAGAATGATTGCATCGTGTTGGCAAATTTAACAATAAAGAATCCACAAAAAACACGAGACTTCATGGCAACTTTTGGATGTTGATGGTGTTGAGGTGGAGTGAAGTGATAGATATGTAGATCATGAAAATACTGCGAACCCTGCCCGAACTACCCACACCTAGCTTCAGCTTGTAAAGGATCGTTGTCTTACCGGCGGCATCCAAACCAACCATCAGGATACGCATCTCCTTGGAAGGATGGAATGCTTTTCCATGTAACGTGCCTCTAACATGATGTGAGATAGTGTCGCAACCATTGAAGGCACCCTCACCATCTGGAAAAACATGCACTATATGATCACATACGCAAGGAGTTTAAATGGTTTTGCTTGTTCCCTTTGGATGTGCCATCTTTATCCATGACTTTGGTGTGATTGATGAGTTGCCAAAAGTTCTACCCCCCTTAAAATTAACATACTGTAGCGCCTGAAAAATGATGGTTGGAAAATAACATTTCCTTTTGAGGATTTCCAGGAGTGTAGCCACCTTGGTGTCACGTCAACACAGGCTCCTGCTTTCCAATCATCCGCTGCCATATCTTGGTGAATGCGAGACCCATGGCGTTTTTTTCTGGAAAATACACCGAAACACAACTGTTCTGCTTGTTTTTTTTGGGGTTGTAAACTCGAGCATGCAAACCCAACGGTTGCGGCAAGCATTTTTCAAGCAGCATCTTGGCGAAACATGTCAGGGATCAATTCACCTATAGTGACATTTGTCAAACAAATGTCAAGAATGACAGCTTGATTCATGATCTCCTTTAAATTCACGACAAACTAAACCCATATCATGTCCTGCAGCCATTCCGGCCGGAGCACATAGTCCTCCTCCTGATTGTAGCAAAAAGTGCTCACGTTCATCATTTCCCTACTCCTACATCTATAAACATCGATTATATTTCAGCATTGTGAATTGTTAGTATTGTTTTCGATTGCATTTACATAGCTTGATCAACATGAAACAAAGCTCCTTTTTGTATCTTCTTGTCATTTCAATGGAGATGAACAACGTGGTGATCAACTATACACTATCCCTACATTTGTTCAGGGAATCTAAAGCCAAATCAATATTCACTCATCTGTGGCAACCCTGCCTTTTTCTGATGTCGGAAACGCAGCTGATGTAAGTTCCTTGGGGCAAACGCGGATTCACTCAGGCGCGATGTCAACATGGATGCCATTTTGCTACGCTAGGTATCTGACTCTGACACAGGCTCCAGAATAAACCTCAGCCATGGTAGCTGACGTTTTTTATGTGATCTATCAGTTGATTCCTGCTGAATAGGGAGATACCTATTCAAACATTCTGAGTCATTGAATAATGAGATGTTGCAAAAATAAACACATTGCTCCAATGTAGAGCACGAAAAAAATCAGAAACAATCAACACCCTGCTGTTCCATGATATATATGATCTTTTCATATCTTTTCTAACCCTCCCTGACAAAAACAAACCTAGCCCCTGAAAATAGGCCGAAACAGAACAAGAAGGTAGTATTCCTTTCCCATCCACTTTTAGGGGCGAAAATGTTAGTTTCACGGAGGGATCCAAACCCTGGACCTCTTGGTACGACTTTTTGTCCACTGTAAATTTCATTAGAAATTTCCAGTGGATTTTCCAAGCAGCATATCAAAGGCTGAATGGAGTTTCCTGGTTCCCGAAAAGAAGGTGGGATCGGTAGCATATAAGCATATAATCACCCAATTGGCAGTATATGTATATATGAGTGGTATATACTGCCAATTGGGTGATTATATATCACCGATCCCACCTATTAAGGGAACAATCGAAACAGCATATCAAAGTGTGTCAACAGCGCTTTGTCGTTTCAGTATGTCGCTGTCGACATCACCGGGTCAACCAACCAAACTCCAAGTGTCCGACTTTGATGCTGAGACAACGCGTCCAATCAGCTGCAACCAACCAGACTGGCGAAGCTAAACATTAAGTTGGACAACCATGTGGTGGGCATGTTGCCATTCATGTTGGATGGCACCTGCTGATGCTTCAATTGGGTAGGTAATTGGGGATCTTGAAATCCAGCTATGACACTAAACAAGTGACTACAGAGTATTTCTTTTGAGCAACAACTCCTAGCATTTCAAAAAAAACACTGAACCACCAACTATAACCTCAACTAACTGTGAAACATTATCAAACATGGTACAAAAACAGTGCTTCAGTATGCAAAAAACAGTGAAGAAAAAAAAACACATTTTGAAACGAACAACTTCGAACTGCTCCAGTGACGCCACCTCAAAGGCAGCTCCAGGTGAAGGGCAAGCATATACCTGACCCATCTCGCAGGTATGGGACTGGAATATTTACCCAGCCATTGATGGGACCATAAATAAAAAAGCCAAATGGCTGGGTAAATATTACAGTCTCATGGAGCATGTGGGAAAACTCTTGGGATATAACTGTATATATATAAAAATATATACACATATAGTTGGCAGAATTCTGGTCAAATGGTGACAGGTAACTTAGTAGGTAACTTCACAAAGCACCCTCAATGAACATCTGCTGGTGCCTCGTAGAGAGTTGTCCCCGGTTGTGTCTGCAGCATCCGTTGTAGAGCCCTGTCAATGGCGGGTTGCACACGTGGGTTATACATCACAGCATGAGATGTCAAATACAAACATTCTTAATATACTTGGAACCACTGATTGAAACCCGGAATCAACTCCCGAAATTCGTGTTACACATCCATGTGAAAAAAACGCGTTCCATTCAGTTTATATAATTTTTAATAAACATTTATAAAAATAATATAAAATAAAATGTATATATATAAATATCTCTCTGTTCATTTTTTTTCATTAAAAAAACATGGCCCAAATCGTCCTTAAAAAAATCACCTTGGGATGTATCCATCTCCCGGCTGCAAGGCTGGGTACTCGTGCTGTGCCAAGGCTGCTTGGCCACCAGGAAAACGACGGCCCGCTGGAGCCTTAGCATGGCCGAAAATGGGTAACGGGGGGAAAAACATGTATCACCGGAATTCGGTTACACAAGCGGAATAGTTGAAACATGTAGTTAAATCTCATTTTTTGGGGGAGCCCACTTTAGCATGTTTAGATATTTCTTTAAATAGTTCATTCTAAGATATCCCATGGACGTTGACTCACAGTCACAATGCCTTGATCCGACATTTTAGCTTCCAGCTGGAGGCATGTTGCCCACCGGCTGTAGGATCAAGGCCCAAGGGCATTCAACAACCTCGTGGCCAACGGAGATGGATCCTCCCATTTTCGATGCATCCAAAACCAATCAGCTCATGGAAGTTGACTCAGATCCCCCGACTTCACCATTCAGACCTTTCAAGAGAAGCTCGTCTTCTTTTTTGGGGGCAAGGTAAACAAAACAAAAGTGATTCAGGGTAGCAACAGTCAATTTCCTATGTATATAGGTAAGCGAAACCTAACACAGATTCGACTAAAAGTTCTTCATTCAATTCGATTTCATCCAACCGATACACCAAAACACTCTCACCGAAGGATCTGTTCTTCTTTATCATGCTGCGCAAATGAAAGCACCTCCGCGTGTCTGTCGTCCATCCTCACAGGAATTCACAAGGCTTGAGGTTGCTATTTGTCATGGGCATGGCCAAGAACGGAACAACAAGAACAAATGAACATTCTGCTGCTCGTTTAGCCATGGAAGCAGTACAAGCGTTAAAAATGATGAAGTTTTTCATCGTCCGGTCCTGCCCCAAAGCTGCAAATGCACTTAGTCCTGTCGCGTGTGGCCTGAGCAAATGAAGCAAACACTCCACTCGTCAAATCAGCAGGGCAATAGGAATTAAGCAACGTCAAATGGATGTTTCCAAAGATAGGGATACCCCAAAATGGATGATTTATAATGGAAAACCATGGAAAACCCTATTAAAATGGATGATTTGGGGTTACCTCTATTTTTGGAAACACCCAGATATGACCTTGAACACCAACTACACACGACAGTCTGGTCATACGTCCCGCATACACCAGTTTTCAATTTTGCGACCATCTCGCTCTGCGCAACCATTCCTCGACACAAGGAACAAAATGAATAGGTCAATGGTTCTGCAAATTAGCAAAAATATGCAATATGCACATCACACCTCTCAATACAGCAGTCGTGTCCGAGTTTCAATAAGATGCTAGAAGCCACAGGCACACCCAAAGGGACAGAAGCTGCCATTTTTTGAATAGCCAAACGATGTCTGCCAGCAATAGTCAGCAACATGGAAGTCATGCTGCAAACGTCTATAGTTATCTTGTTTGGGTGAATATATCGGATTATAATCTATACAAAATTCAAATAAATGCAAATGCAATCAAATACCTACTATTTATGACAAGGATTGCGGATTCGAAGGTAAAAAATAAATATTTGATAGAGATACAACTACAAATCATCACAAATCATAAATACTACCAGCACAACCTGCTGTTTATCCGAATCCCCCATTAATTGATGTCCCACCTACACAATGCCAACAGCTCTGGAGAGGGGCTATTGATTTCACCATCAATGAGGCACACCCAACCTAGGATTTTGCAGCGAAAGCTGCGTCACAATAGAGATGATTGCAACACACACACGCCAACATGTATATCCTTTCTTGAAGGTTAGAAGAAAAGAACAAGATGATGATAATGATGATATATAAACATGTGCGTAAATGTAAATACCTATAAAATACATATAGATATTGATTATTGAATCATGTTGATTTATGATGATGCTCATGATTGTGCATCAGCCACCACAAGCACTGCATCTAGTCTCTGCAAATGAAGTAAGTAACATTTTTCAACATCAAAAGGACACGTTGACCGACCAATCACCGATAATGCCTTGACAAAAGACGGTGATACATACTGCTCAGCTCGTCCAGAAAGCAACCCTGCTCTTGGCACAAAGCAATGGCCTCCACGTCCTTAGGCTTGTTCTGAGATTGGGTACTAGTGAAACCCCCGAAGCGTCTGGTGGTGATTCCTTGCAAAGCAACACATGTTACATCGATATTACTCAATCAATAAGATTTGTGTCTTGCTAGGTTTTATTCACCAGGAATAAAAGGAGCTGATTTCCAACACATCGAAAATACATGAGCACTTTGAGTCCACTCCATCACCACCACCATCTCTTCACAAAATTGCGCCGAGCTTCCTCTTGGACCAGTTGAGACAGTAACTCCTGCACTTTCAACGGCCCTTTCTCAAAACAACATCAATGAAGCCTTTTCAGGTAGACCTTTTGGAGCCAGGCATGACTTAATTAAGCTAAAAACGTCAGTGGTCAATCTGACATCTTGAGAAACAAAGTGCTGGTCTCGCCTACCTTGATTTCTGCAAATAGAAAGCAGTACAAATATAAACATTGCATGAATTGATATCTTAAAAACAAGATGAACCTGACCATTTTGCACCGCATCTGATTATACTGTTGTTGTTGTTGTTGTTGTTGTAGTTGTTGTAGTTGTAGTTGTAGTTGTAGTTGTAGTTGTAGTTGTAGTTGTAGTTGTTGTTGTTGTTGTTGTTGTTGTTGTTGTTGTTGTCCTCGTCTTGTATGTCTTGTGCCCCGTTTTGAAGCAATCTCCTTCAAATTGCCCTGCACAAAAGGCAACCGCAAGACATGGCCCATTGAAACCTTATGCTGAGAAAAGCTTTGATCACGGCATGGAATGATGATTGAACAATGATATGGGTGCACTGCAGTGCAACATGCTTCACCAACCTCCCAATACCTGATTTTTTTGAAACCATGTCAATTTGAAGGATTGCCTTACTTTGCTGTGACTCACCCAGAATGATAGTGAAATATTGTCAAAATGTCTGAAACCATGATTGCAGGTAGGAGATGTCCCGAGTGACATTTGCAAACATGTCATTGATTGGACTAGAAGAATATCCTTTATAATTTATAACTAACCGTTTAATTCGATAAAAGATTAAGGGCTGCACTCGCACTGCTCGGCGATGAAATGGGTCGCCACAGGTGGAATCCAAAAGAACTACATCAACCTCACTGCAACATACGCGAAAGCTACAACCAAAATAAGACCCTCCTTGAAATCAACATAACACCTGAAACACTGCGATTGGAAAATGAGTTTCCGAATTCCTTTTTGTCGTTTCGGGGAGTGTACTTCAGAAAGGTTCCCGTTGTAGCCTCGTGTCAAGCATGTTAGTACTCCTACAAGAGCACTATAAAGCACGAGCATCCCACATCTCAGCACCCGTTTGTTGGCTTGACTTGACTCAAGTTATGCTTTTGAGCCCTTTAGTAAGATGATACAGCGACCTCAACATTCCTCAAATAAGAAGACGATCGGCATGCGGCATGAATATTAAATACACAAAAAAACACATAATTATATCAACAAATCCATGAATGCATAACAAATCAATCAACAGCTGGATGACATATGCAAGCAAATAAACAAATCAATGGTCAATTGAATTATAAAAGCAAACATCAATGAATATCAACAAATTAGGGACATTCCGTTCATGTGCAAATAAACATCATTAAACATCTATACCATACCAACTTGAGATGACAGCAAATTAAAGTCCGGTCGATCTATCCGTCTAATTAGCTCCATGTTGCTCCAAAAGCTGCTGCCACTCCTCAGTTTCATGGTTGGTTGTCAATTTCTCGGTCAACGTGTTTAAGGCAACAATTTCAGAGGAACAAAAAACATGTTGGTTCTTGTGACGGGGCATTATTGCCACAACTCTTGATATATACTTGGTTTCCTGGATAAATCAAGTTTCGTGAGTCAACTGATTCAGCACGCCAAAACTCCAGCATCAACCGACCTAAACCACCGACCTATTGGACGTGGCCACCTTCAGCAGAGTCACGGAAAAGAGCTCCCACGGATTCCTGGAAGCTGAACCACGCAGAAAGTTGTCAACTTTCAATCTGTTTCAATGTCACTTGAAGAACAGGCACTACAAATCTGGCCAATTCGGTATACAACCCCGAAAGAAGGCTGATGGCACCTAAGGCGGAGAATTGCCTCAACTACAACTCCAAACTGGGGGGTCTGAACAAATTCCCTCTTGGTGCGTCCTCGTCCAAATCTTTCATGGCCAGCATCCTCAATGGACCTTCACTTGGCACTAGGTCCTCACAGTGATGGGAACCCCATGTGCCAAAAACCTCCGAAATGGCCAAGGTCCATTCAGAGAGACAAAGAAGTTTCAATCTTCAATCTTTTGAATGACTCAAAGAACAATCAATCAATATATGTCAATTCAACATAACTTCCAAGAAGAACAAAACAAACAATATAATCACCCGCCCAAACACCGTAACAATCGTAATAGCTTATTTTTGTCAAGGTTAATAGGGTATATATAATATGGTACCCACTGTTACAGGGGTTTGGCAACCCTCAACTAATGTCCTACCTTCCTTTGCAAATGTATCCATTGTATACCCAAAACCCATATGATGCATGTGTGGAACATTTACCTACTGTATACATTTACCCTTAAAAATCAACCGATTTGTATGCAAATATATATGGATCCCATGGATCCATCATTGGGTTCCCCAATGAACGGATCAACCCAGGCGTCCTTCAACTGCCACCTGGCATTACGACGTGCCAAGGCCAATGCTGCAGAAGCATGCCGAGCAGGGATGCCAGTGATGCGCTCCATCAACGTAGCATCACCTCAAGGAACGACAAATCCGGGCAGAATCTATAGGGAATTTGTGTTTGGTACGTTACAAACTGCTGACCAACCTGAATTTCTTGTAAGAATTTTTGACCATACATATGATTCACAATATGATAATGAAGTATATAAGTGAATCTACAGAAATTCATCATGCTAAAAAGAAAACATGTGAGTCCAAGATTGCAGTGACTCATCGTGAAACAAAACCAAACTATGCGGCTGAGGCACACAGTAGAAGAGCCTAGGCTCTGCCAATGGTGCCCGCTGATGGCCCTTCTTAAATTAGTTTCTGTCAAAAACGACTACATAGGATTTGTCATATTGGTACAAGCCTTCCGAAAGGCATGAGTCTCTGAAGTTTCTTCACCCGCTCTTTGCGCAACAACTTTGCAGTGTGTAGCATTTCTATTGACAACTTGGAGGGTCCCAAAAATCTACAGTAATTTTGCCATGATCAAACGAAACAACTCTGCCAAGGGAACCTTTACCTCCCCCTTCATGCCAAACTTTTACCGAGCTAGAACAGCAGATTCATCGATTCACAAAGAACGTTATGGTGGGAGCTTTTTTCTTCAAAAGGTCGAGAGACTTTGCTTCCATCTGCACCTGGGTAGATCTGGGGGGTGAAGACTTGATATTTTGCTGAGAATCCAGACCCCTCCCTAGGAATAGCATTGATGGTGCCAATCCCATCCCCACAATAGGACTGGGTCGGGTTAATCCCTTTCTTAAGGCACACCTGGATCCTTAGGGGTTTATTTAAATGCATGGATCATCACGTCATGCACATTTTCCAGAAAACCTTTCTGGATCAAAAACAAAAACATGAATTATATAGTTGTATACCGTATTTCCCTGCATTACTTGCGGTGAAACAACATGAATCCAAATTCATCCATTTCTTTTGTTTCTGATAGCCTCATAAATCCCCACAAAAACACGTTTACCGCCAGAGGCACTCTCTAAGTTCGGCCGTAATGACTCCAAAAGCGAGGGCTTCACCAAGATTTTTTCAGTGACCTGTAGCGGAGATGCCATTGGTGGGATTTTGTTTGTTTGGTGGTGTCACATAGCATCTATCCCCACGATTTTTGGGGGCAAAAAAAAAGAACATGAAAGAAAGGACCTCAATAGGAGTAAGTCTTGGTAACTTGATGATTGAACTGTAACTAGTTACATTTTGTTCAGCAGGCGAGGGTTGATGTATCCCATATAATCATAATAGCTCGCTCTCTCTCTCGCTCGCTCGCTCTCTCTCTCTCTCTCTCAATATATATATATATATCCATATATATTAGGTTCAAATCTGCTCAATGACTTCTCAATCATTCCCCTTGGTTTGTAGCGTTGAAACCGCGCATCAAACCGAGGTGCAAAGCCGCTGGACAATAGCAATCGAATCGCCTCTAGCTTGTCCGAGGACCATGGGTGTGTTGCTGTGCTCCAAACCCATGGTCCAACAAAAACTTGGAATAGGTGAAAAATGGAGGTCCAATCTTTCCAATCAGTGGTGAGGTTAGCAGTTTTTAGTTGTAAACTCCACTGAAGCCAAAATGAGGATAAGCTACCCTGCGATTTTGAGGATTCGAAAGGGTTCCAAAATTGCTCCTCCTTTAGTAGGAAAATGTAGGACAATCATCCCTGGCGACAAAAATTTGTCCCCCCCAATATCACAAGGTAAATGATGCATGTACAATATTCCACAACAACGTCCATCAATTTGCATGGACACTTTGATTTTCTTTAGTTTGCTTGGTGCATCTTGCCTTTTCCAAGGTGGGTGGGACAAACAGCGATCAAATTGCCAATGGGCCTATTTCATGTTTCGCTTGGTCAACCAAGCATTGGAAACACACAGGTTGATACACAGGCTACATGTTAATATGCTTATAATTACATAGTCTACAAATAGCCAAACATATACACAGTATTGGGTTTAGGGTTAGGGTTTACAAGTGAAACAGGCTGCATGGATTGATGACTAATGTATGCAACCTTAGACGGTCTTCAACATTCGAAACTGCATAGTCACAAACATATCAAACATAAACAACTTCTACATGAACCACATTGACAATTTTCGAGCATACCTTCTCATTTAAAGCCTATTTCAAACAGTTCCATCACAAATGATTCACAAATCTCCTTCCCCACAAGCGGGATATGGCCATGGAAACTCCGGACCTCAGGACCTTCCACCATAAAATGGCTTCCATCTGGCGACATGTGGCTGCCAGGATTTTTCAACTTCACAAACTCCGCCTGAAAAAACAACGTGCCCAAAAGGTGATGTAAAGAAATGATGACTGTAAACTGTAGATGATAGATTCTTCTGAAGTTCTTGTTGCGGGATCTATCATGTCAATCATGATGGCATGGATTTGTTTATTTTGTTAGTTGTGTGTGCCTCTTTTTTTTTGATGAAAAAACTTTCAAACTTAGCTGAAATTAGTGCAAGTGAGATACGACCATGGGATCGGATGGATCCTGTTGCTTCACAAAGCTGTTGGAAACTCATTTTGTGACTTGAATGACTTGAGATTCAAATCGAAGAGAAAAAACAAGAGAAATTAAAGCACTTCATCATTGATCATTGATCTTCGTTGAAATTGCCACTAGGTTACCACTCAAATTGATGTTTCAAACATGTTTTCAACTATGTACATTGACCTGTCAACAAATGAAACAGAATCTGATCGGATATCTCTCTCACCTCTCCTGAATCAAATGCACAGTCGATCCCACCACCACCGGCAGCTGGTGTGCATGGTAAACTTCCTCATCTGTCATTGCCTCTTTGCAGGAATTGGAAAAAACACACACCATTGAAGCCTCTGATGAATCCGGACTTCCATTTATGTATTATATTACCTATTATATGTTCATATATCCATGACTGGATGGATCAAAATCAACGGTGTATCTTGTCATGTCATTTCTGTGCCAAACAGGTCTTTCAAGTCAGCGTGTAGTTACATAGCGAAATTGCACAATGGCTCTTGAGTGCCAAATTATGTAGCATTGTATCAACCACTTTTGCAGCAATGTCCCAACTTGTGTGCTTTCTCGGCAATGGTGCCGGGTACTGTCCAATGTCGAACGGACATACGTGGAAAAGGACTTCCAGGCTTGTCTTTGGAGACCGGTTTATACATCGTCTTCAATCATCAACATATGAATGCATACTGTATGACATGTAGGTACTATAGTACAATGCAATGTGTGCCGTGTACATCAGTTCGGAACGCAGTAGTGTAATCTGTCTTTGTGTCAATTGCATTGTCCCTCTGCCATGGAGCCTATTTTCGATCAACAATCCGTTGAGAACTCGCAAGCAAATCCAAGCACTTCAGCGCGGCATGTGCTGCCAAACATGGCTGACATGGCTTGAAGACATGTAGTCGAGTCGTTCTAGACAGAAATGTGCCTTGGCTATTTCGATAGGGAATGGAATCAAAACATGCCGGATTGCACAGTCTGGTTTTTGCAAGAAGCACATCCGGACAATGTTCGTGTTTAGGCACGGGTGCTACTCGCAAATGATTCTGTGTTTTAGTTGGATGTGCATTAAAGCTGTTGGGATGTCATTTATTTTCAAGAGCCAGCAAGCAGTGATGTTCAACATGAGGTCAAGCAAAACGCCATGCTTACCAGTCATTCAAAAGAAAACACAGTATCAATTGGAACAACCCCCCAGAAACAGTCACCACCACATCTTTAGTCTTCATTTGCCACTGTGACTGGGTAGGGGGTAGATCCAAAGTATCAACATGAAATTTCTCAAAAAAATATCAAAAACGTCTCAAACTCACACAGTTTGACCTTGCAGCATTGCAGTTTGACCTGGAAAACTACTTTTCTAGTTGGTTTCATCCCATATGAAAACATTAGTCAACTTGGATCATTTCCCTTGTAAATAACCCATATAAATAATCATGTTCAAACTAAAAACATTTGAAACCACCACCTTGTTTCGATGACACCAATCCTATGTATATATAAATATATATACATATAAATATGTTATATGCCTCATACCCCCCAAAAAAAGGCTGACCTGTCCCTGCCTTCCTGTCATATACTCCACTCACTTTCCGTTCCCCGGCTTGGTGCAATCACCACGCAGAATGTCGCGAAAGCAAAGGATTCTGAGTGGGAAGCAAAGCAACAAAGAGAAAAAACGGTGAAAAACAGAGGAGCAATTTGGTTGCATAGCTCATTCTTTGACTTGTTTTTTTGACAAAAAAGGTCTGAGTCATCTTCATGATTCTTTTCCCCCAAAAAAAACAGGTCGTTGGTTGCGACAAGTTAGGAAGATGATATAGATGGAGGTCCTAGATCTGACCCTTGAGTGAAATCTGTAGTGCCAATGCTTAGCATTTAAGGGCCACACAGAATCTGCTCCATCACAACCAACCTCAAACGTTCAAGCAGCAATGGTTGCTCTCGTCCAAGGCAGGACTTTGCAGAGACTGCTGATAATAACAATAAATGAATTGCCTTTGGCCTCGTTAAACCAACACTTCACCCATCTCTTGATCATTTGTATACAACGTGTTGCATGTACTGTACATGTACATGGTACATCTTGTGCTTTGCATGAATCTTGCTGAATGTTCTGTTGTGATGTGCCTGCGCACTTTGGCTGCACAGGCATTGCCCAAGACCACCGTCCTCAAGCATCGCAACTCTCAGCCCCTTACCATGGAACCCAAAATTGGAGGTTTGGAAGATGATTTTCCTTTTCAATTGGGTGCTTTTTAGGTTTTGTTTTTTGCAGGGTGTATGCCCAAACTTGAGGTGCAAAAGGGATGACCCAAAAGCCAAGAAAAATGACCAACATCCAACAACCCATTAAACTATACACATTAATATAAGTGTTTAAAGCCACACATATTAAAGTCGGATACTTCTTCTGAAATTTAACAGCCAAATACCCAACATGACGCCATATTTGAAGCCGGAGATAGATTATGTATACAAAAACCATCATATTTGGTATCAATTCGCTAACTTTCGGGGCTTTGGCTCAATTCGTGTTCCTGCCTTGTCGATGGAGGGCTGCCCGACGAGCAACAGGTTTCCACTAGGAGCCTGTAAACAAAAAACACACAGATTCGTAATTAAGGAATTCGAGCATCCCAAAATAATGCAAAATACGTATCTACATTTAGGTGATTTGCATCATACATGTAGGCGAATATATCGTACATGGATCATGGATCCTATGGGAAATAAAATTGTTCACCGCTAACAATTAGGTTTATCAAATGTAATGAAACAGCACAAGACATGGACTTAGACTCCTCTAATCCTTCAAATTGGTCGCATAGAAAACATAGACTGTTAACACTGTAGACTCAAAGACAAAGAAAAAAACAAACAACACATAGAAACGTGCCTGACCACCGCGAAAGAATTTCAACCTTAGGCGTTTTGCTGTGGAAGTGTTGGATGTTGTTGGGACATTCTTCTGCTTAGTACGTTTCAAAAATTTGGATCCCCAGCACCCTAGGCCCTACCACTAACCCGTCGTCAACAGGCTCCACAAAAATGGCATCCCCACGCAATGGCAGGGGCACATTGACCTTGATCCAAACTCCTTAGTGGCAAGGGAACCACAAATTATACAAACTGTACCCCAAAAATGGATGGTTTATAATGGAAGACGCTTATTTTTGGAAACACCCAGATATACTTATTCCATAACAAGTTAAAAAGGACTTTTGATTACTACAGCTTAAGGTTTGGGGCGCAAATGAATTCATATTTTTTCAGAATTAGAAAATGTCATGTTTGATCATTTTTTGTGTTTTTTTCCATGCTTTCTTATATAAGAGGAAAAGAGGCCTTCATTTTTCAATCACTTGTTCGCATAATTCTTTTCAAAACTCACTGTCGGTCCGAGGGCACAACTCCCCAAAGAATGCTGAGGGCACAAAGTGATGCCAGGAATCGAGCCTGAAAGAAGCATCGCCCTGGGAAAATGGGGGTTAGCTTCGAGGATTTCATTATTATTACTAGCTCCTCCATAGGCAAAATGTGATGTACAGACATGTACATGAATAAATATTAAAATATAATATGTACTTTTGTAAAAAAAGTAAATGTATCTATGATAAAGAGATACAAATAATCGTGTACATATAAAATAAAAATAGTTTATATAACAATCCTTGACTTTTAAATATTTTTTTTGTAACCCCCGTGTCGTTGTTTAGGGGTCCCCATCCCACATTCCAGCATCCCATGGGCCTGTAAGGCCGCATCATGGAAAACCGCGCCAAGCCATAGTCAGCCTCCACATGGGAATCTCAGGGTATCCCCTTATGCCTTAATCATTAAGGGATTATTAACCCCCAGGGTGTCCCTTGATTAGGCCTTATTAGGACCTTATTTCAGGGGGGCTGGCATTGCAGGGGCACCCTGAGATTTCCATAATAGCACTCGTTAAAATCTCTTACCTATATGTCCTGCTCTCCATCCGTACTTGTGAGCGTCCTTAAGCCTAAGAACAAGAATCTACCTACGAGGGCTAGCAACATAACCAAAGTCATGCCGAAACCTTTAGGTTTGGAATTCCCTCCACTACAACTTTAATCACTAAATCTACATGTGTGTGGTCTTTCTGTCATAGATCAATTGTCCACCATGGCCTTTTGGAAAAGGCCGCTGTAGCGATTTTCGAGCCTCAGAGATGAATTCCACACGGATATTGCCATCGGAATGGGATGCTGGAGGCTCTGAGGACCTGACCACTCCGCCCCTTAGCTACAGGCATAATATGGAGAGGATGGCCAAAATTTTGATCAAACGATGGCCAACAAATCAGTTCCAAACGTATGAGGCCACAAACAGCCTGGAGCAGGAAACACATAACCGCCGCAACTTGTTTTTGTCAAAACGTCATGGGAAAAGGCCTATTTGGGGGCTAGTAAATAGCCCCCAATTCAGTGGGAAATGTAACTTATGATACGGAAACAATTTCACTCAACCAATGATGGATTGGTAGTTAAAGTTGGTGGTTTACAAAGGTTTTGGTGAAATAGCAAAACCACCAACCTTGAGCATCATCCAACTGCAAAATATGGTGTTTACATAATATATATATATATATATTTATACACCAATATGATATATCCATAATCATGCATATCATCATAAATCATCAAATATTTGATTTGCCTACCATCATTAGTTTTTGTGTCTTCTCTTCGACTCCACTTTCCGTAGCATAGTGACATGGCAGCCCTGAGCACCTCTGATGGTGCAGTGGTACTCACTGATGGCTTGCACCAATCAGCATCTGAATCCAATGCTTGGTCTAAACCTCAAGGAGCTGAAAAAGTGATACACCTGTAGAGTTTGGAACATTGGGAAAACCATGTGGTTTGTGAAAGGTGCTGAAGGAGCCTATTGAGAATTGAGACCTACACCAAAGAAGAAATCTACCTGCACTTTTTGGTCGCGTGAATGTTGCAGCTGCAACGGGTTTGAACTAGGCCCATCATGGCCTAAGGCACACTAGTGAAGCAGAGTCTGTGCCAGTCCTCCACACCATCCACAGCTTTCATAAATGAACCAAAAAAAACAAACTGTTTGCCACATTTCCGGGCAAAAAAAACATCCGCCACCAAATCATCAATATATCCCAATATCATCATGACTTGGGAGTGGAGTACCTGGCATTTCTGCCTACACTGGGCCCCTTGTGGGCGGCTGTCGCCTTTGTGGCGTTGCCCTTGGTGCCATCCGGCGAGGCCAGTGCCGACGTCGACGACGTCGGCGCTGCGAAATCACAGAGTCGCAGGGGTGCTCTGTCGCTGGGTGGCGGCTGAGCGCAGCCTGCATGCCACGCCTGTCAATTCTATCCTACAAAGTGGTTTGGATTCTTGGGATATATATATATTATATACCTTGAAAAAAAAGTAAGTACAATCGTATATACATTCTTGTGGTTCATTACAAGAAGTACAGAAATACATATAAGAAAATATAAAGAACAGTAGTAAATGCAATACAGCATGTAACATATATAGATGTTACTACACCGGCATTTATCAACATGATTTTGTTGCTAAGGGTCGGCTTCCAGACTGGCGCTCCAGACTCGCAAACTGGCGCTTAAAGTCATGCACTGTTGAGCTTGAATGATGCGTGTTCCTTCTTGCGATATTCTCCCACTCTCAAATGACTGGGCATTTGGGAACGCAAACTCCATAATTTGAAACTCTTGGCCTTGAAATAATAGTAACAAATCGACAATGACAACTTTGAAAAAAAAAAACATCAAACAAAAATCTATTACAACTATGTATCGCTGGGAAGTCACACAAAGCCACAAGGGAGCTACCGTGGCATTCTCCCGTGGCTCCCTTTACCAATGGAACTCAAAACCAACAGGCCAAGAGGTCTGTGGCCATGCGAGGTGACGAACAAGCAAGTCACTTTCTAAATAAATCCTACAGTGGCGATGGTAAGCCATGTTAAGAATAGATTACTACTGTAAACCCTCATTCTTCCATATTCTTCCTGGTGTTGGGGTCTAAACGCAGTTATATTATAGTACAGTAAGTGATTGCAGTAGTAACTCCTGTTTTGCAGTAAGCCATGAATGGCCATGAATTGAATGGAAAAGAAACCACCCTAGGGGACTGACTGACCATAGGAATAGAACCAGGTGATTCAAAGTGATATCTTGATCCCCTAGTTGGAGGTCACCAGCAATCTATGAAAGGGTCACTTAACCATCCCAAAAAGGTCACAAAGAAGTGCCAGGATACTGATCATTTATTGATTCATAGTCATAGCGTTTCCAATACTTGGACTGTGAAATCATTTTGAAGAATATTGATCCCAAGTGAAACGTGTAGCACAATTTTCTATGATATTGACATCATCTGTATACATTATCTAAGTCTATCATGTTTGTGTTCGTTTCATCTAAGTTGTTTCAACATCTTATACGTCAAGTATGTATATAACTTGTTGTTTCACCTGTGGTCTAGGTTGAAAAATTTGAGCTGCTGCGCAACTCCTGTGACAGCTGTAGCCGTACATTTGCTGCCCAAAAAGCCATGCAGCAAGTGTCCACAGCCTCCACTTCCGAGGGACGGACTGGTTCCCAGCGAACGGCCGGGTCAGACCAGCGCTTTTTACGATTTCGCAGAAACAACTTCGTGTAGATTAAAAATTCGATCCACTTGCAAAGTTGGATTACAATGTACTAGGAAAAGCACAAGCAGCAAACTCACTAGGCCATACTGAAGGACTGTTTGAAACTGAGCTTTATTTTGGGGGGGGATATCATCATGACATATCATGAGATTCATCCAAACGTCATGAAATCAGGTAAGTCATGGATGCAATACAGTGAACATGCAGCAAAGCCATTCCATGAGTTTACCTGATACATCTTCAGCCATCAATGGGAATGATGGCTCCAGCCCGTACGTCCTAACAAAACTCACATTGGAACATCAAATCAACCTGCCACATCCACAATCATACTCCAGAAGATATTCACCGAAAACTCTATCAAAAATATTGAGTTCTCAGGTTTCATCATTCCTGCGTTTCCTTCATTCATGTTCGGGATCGTTAGATTCTAGATATTTCTGGTATTTTTTGTTGACTTCCGGTCTCTTGATTCCCAAAAATTTGTTCCAACAAAATCCCTCGGAAGACAACTCCACATCTTCCCCCACAGGTCTCCTAACACGCTGCCTTCAAACTGGCGAAGGATGTTGGGATGCCGTGGTTGGAGATTTCTTCCCACGGAGGCTGTGGAACTTCACGGCTGTCTTCATGCGCTTTAAGCGCATGGTGTCAGGGTCGCTCAAAGGGGATCACCCAACCACCAACAGCCAGGAAAAGTGGAAAACATGTACACAACTGGACTTAGTTGTAATAGAATAGTACAATACATATCAAACGTATATAGATATCAGGCAATAATGCATGCAAATAAGAATCCTGAAAATTACATGTGCCAGGAAACTTGATCATCTTTCCTTTCTCCGGGTTGTGACCCTGACTTTAAGAAAGGACACAGGTCTTTCTCGCGCTTGCCTTTTCGAGAGTTCCCATTGTCACATCGTCATCTGTGTGCCCTGAGCCGAGGTCTGCCCAATGCAATCCCACCCGGTCACCATGTCCCAGGATCCCAATAATTTATTCAAGTTAACCACATTTAGGGCATGGTAGCAGCATGGTTCCAAAGATCGTTGTTCTTCACCTTCTTGCTACCATTTACTGCTGCTTGTTTGCAAACGTCTCAAGTGTGATGACTACGTTGATTGGTGAGCGCCAATAATCACGGTAAACAAAAACACCTTTAAGATTTTAAGGATAGAAACGTCGACAAAACATAGCCATCTACATCATCTGGTAGGATGTGCGGAATGTGGTCGCCATGGTTGCAAACAAGTACGGCCTTGGCGGGCTTCTTCACCTGTTACCCATGCCTCAACAAGGACAGACTCATCAACGAAGCCAGGACATCCAAAGCTTCAGTGAAAATACCACTGAAGGTTTGGCACCACTCTTGTCAGGTGCAACAATGATGATAAGGTTTATTAATGCTCAAACAAAAATATTGTAGGCATGTTTGTATTGTGCTAACCTAATGCATCCTATAGCTGATATACTAATTCAGGCTTCAGCTGAGATACCGCCACTACTGTGATATCATCCTCCTTGCCACCAGGAAAATGCAGCCTTGACATGGATGCGGATCATGGCCCCCTCTACTGCTCCCATGCAGTTTCGAGATATCATTGGAACTTTTTCACTGCGAGTGTCATTGAATCATCTGAAAAAATGAGTGACCTCATCCAACTATGATTTCTGCACTAAGCATACCATCTGACCATATCTGGCCCAAGTTTACAAAAAGTTCAAAATCCGATTCATATCATATATGATTCATAAATATATATATATATATATTTTTCCAAGTTGTCAAATTCTTTGCATCCAAAAAATCCACCCCCAATCAATCGAGCAAACATGAGAGTCTGTTGTCAACTTTTAACTTGTACCAAGCTGCCGATTTCGACGAGCAGACTGAGCAAAGGGCGTGTTGGCCTGGTCCGTTTTCCAGCGGTGATGCCTAGCCATGATACCATACCTGATGATATCATAATAATACGCCACCTCAAAAAGAGCCACCTTGTCCACACCATCATTTTGAGTATCAATGTTAGATTTCGGAATGTATATCCCATGTTAAGTTTTTTCTTCACCCTCAATTTGGAGAACTGATAGAACCCTGCTGCAGAACTCACTGGAAACTTTCAAATGGTGTTCACAGCAACACTTAATTTTCACACGCAGAATGATTTGACTAAACGGGGGCTTAAATCACTCCAAGACTAAACATAATATGTTAGTTCCGAGGAGGGTATGTTCTTCAAGTCTTCATGTTTCTCATGTTTTTTGCCCTTCATTTTGGGATCAAGCAAAACCCCGGAAGTCTTGGCCTTCGTGTCGTGCGAACGCTCTTCGGCAGTCTTGGCAAGGGCTTGTGCAAGCTCTTCTGGGGGTACGAAACTGCCTGCAAAACGAGGAGGGAAGCATTAATATTTCTTAATTTTTGGTGAAACAAACTGAATAGTGTAGTTGTTTCACGTTTTTCTTGCAACATTCATTAGTGTTTGCAGATGTTAGCTTGATGTCATGTCCTAATCTCTCTACTAGTAGATGCATGTTATCATTCATTTGAACGCGTTGTGATCATTGGACAACCTGTGGGATTGCCGCTTATTACAGTTGGATTTGACATACCAAGAAGAGACTGCTCCGTTTGGCCGGTTGCTGGATGTTTCGTTTGACCGCGCGACAACTGAATTTAACAAGCAGGACCCTTTTGTCGATCTTGAAAGGCTACTGCAAATACAAGTGGAATGACAAGTGGTGCATGGTGGTGAATCACAAATCTTCGTATAATAGGTGTACTAATCATTGATCACTTCTCATTCCTTTTCATCACATGATCAATTTTACAAAAGAGAAAAACTTCACCCCGGAACCATCATCTCCACATCATGACCCGTTGCGGAACCCACCATCACCAAAGGCCTTGTTGTTTTTTCTGGTGGCCTTCAACCACCTCATCCACCATGCGCAGCACCTGGCCACCGCGAAACAGACAACGACACATCTGCGGGTTTCGGCAGGCCGTCGTTGGGTTCGCGAGCCTCGTGCCAGTGCAAGTTGTCTGTCAGCCCATCCGTGAAAAGCAAGAGAAGATCGCCTGGAAGATGTGAAAAGGGAAAACACTTGCTGCTATTTAAACATAAAATAAGAATTGATGCGAAGATATTGTTAAGGTTTTTGCCTTATAGGTAAGTATTGACTTGAATTTTTTGTTGCAATCTTGCATTTTTGTATGGGGCAACACCTACTAACTTTGAACCATGCATACCCATTTTCATTTTGACATAGTTGGAGGAATCAATGAGAACTGCTGACATTGGGCGCATCCCTGGAAAGAAATCCGACATGCGACTAGCAGCTATTCCATGCAATTCCACTTTCTTTCTTTCTCTATTCGTTTGCAAAGTCTGACTGTAACACAGTCACCCTACAAGCTATAGGGCTATAAACATGTATAAACCATCAGCCATCCTACCATACCATGACCCATAATATACAATGTGTAACTCAATTCCATGCACTTCCGGCACTGTCATCATGTCATCTCTTTTCTTCATGCACGCAAACTCAACTCCCTCGCGCAAGCTCCAGGGCCTGTTTTCGGTCTGCCGTAAAACAACTGATGGGTCGACAGGATGGATCAGTGATGAGTGATTGGGTCAACTATCCAAATAGCCAATTAATTCCCCTCCAACAAAAATACATAACAAAAACTAACATGATTATCCCCTTGAGATGGTAGGGAAAATGGAGTTTTTCCTCTTCCATAAGGTGGGATATGCATCCCCCTTCCAATTCCCATGGTGGGGTTGTGCAAGCCATTTTGTAGTTTTGCAGTGCTGGCGCATCCAAAACGTACTACACAATGGTGGGGAATCCGTGCGCAAAAACCTCCTTGCAGTGCATGTTGAGAAACATGGTTTCAATGCATCACCACTTTGTAGTAACACATTTTCACCCTTCAACATAGCCACAAAAAACATGTTGTAGTAAGATGTAGTAAGCTCGTTGTGGCCAAAAGGGCCGAGCGCTGATGTTTTCAAGGAACCATTTTGTAGAGATTTTTGGCTCCAGTTTGCAGTGCCTGTGTTGCAGATTTGTTCTTGAATGACTTTGATACCTGGAATTTGGATATTTGATTTCGGATTTTTGGGTAATATATTATATACATGCAGGTTTGCTATACTCATCTACTACGTATCATCCTCACCCGTAGCCCCTCTACAGAATGCCATTGCAAAAAAAATATCATCAACATATGTATGATTTTAACAGCATCATGGCTGTCTACAAAAATGGCACGCACCACCCCAACTTATGAACTCTAATTTCGACTTATAGGGGCCTCAAGGCCCGCCATTTTGTAGTGGTTATTGGCAGGGGGATGGATATGTTACTTCCCTGCAGGTTGCCACGAAGAATCGAAGAACGGTGGCCTTTTGCGCAGCAACCAGGCCCAAAACTTCGGTGCGCTGAAGCAACTCGGGAACTTCTGGGAAGGCCGCCGGAGCACAAGCCTAAGGTTGAGGCTGCCAAGTAGAATAATAGGGGTTTTCGGGTACACTCCCTAAAACTACACTGAAAATAGGCAGAGCCCCAAAAGGAAACGAGTATTCCAACCATCCATTTTCAGGTGCGAAAATGTAAGTTTCAGGGAGGGTAGTTCTACGGTAGTTGATCCTTGATTCATTGCATCTTGGGCACTTTTCAAAGTCTGGAAGTGTCACCAGGTGTCATCTATAATGATATTTTTCATCCAACTTGTGTTGCTTCTTGGCATTTTTTCGAGATCCAACCATTGCAAGTAGCTCCGCAAACTGCAACGAGGCTTGCCACATCCATCATCTTGGCGCTGGACAACAAGCCGATGGCCAATGCCCAACAACTTCCGCGCTCGCATGTACGCAGCGCTGCGTTCAAGCCTCCAGTATGGAGAGTTGGGAGTTGATAATGTTGCATATCAAAAAGGTATGTACCCTCCGGTAATCTAACATAGCAATGGAAAATCCCCATTTTCGATAGGAAATACATCTTCAAATGGTGGATTTTCCAGTGCTATGTTAGATTATTGGAGGGTAAGTCAGTATGGATTGGATATATGTCCCTGGTGTCATGTGTCGATGGTCCAAAACAAGGAATACCCGAAATGGTTTTCGCTGTTACTAACATCAACAGAAGTTGCTTCCTTGATGGTGAGACCATACCACTGAATATAGCAAAACACATGCAGAGAAGAAGATTGTATGGGGGTAAAGCAACCAACCATCTTGAACCCAAAGTCTAGTTCCAAACACAATACCCAGTTTAAGAATGCATATGCCCTGTATGTATAATGACTAACGAAATGTGCATCAAATATTTAAACATAATTTCCTTAGCTCCCTAATATGAAGGGATGTTTGATACCCCCAGCTCCTTAGCTCCCTTCCAAGCACCAGCTAGTTTGTCAGCCACCCAAACATATCACATATCTCTGACTCCAAGTGATGTTCCGAGATGCTGATTTGATCTGCATCCACTTTCATCATCTGCATGTCTTTCAATAGCCTCATGCATTCAGGTTGTCCCTGTCGTCTCAAAGATCAATAGCTGTTTCTGGTTCCCTTAATAGGTGGTAGGTGATATATAATCACCCAATTGGCAGTATATACCACTTATATATACCACTTAAAAAACTGCCAATTGGGTGATTATATGCTACCGATCCCACCTATGAAGGGAACCAGGTAACTCCATTGAAAAAAAATGACCTTTGTGAAGGTACTGATCTTGATAGTAGTGCCGTTAAAGAAAATCCATCAACTCCTGAAATATCGGGGATGGGTTTTCCATCCCAACTTGAATGGGGGAATCCTTATGGCTATATTTGGAACCCCTATGCCTTCCCCTATGGAAATACTGGGAGCTTAGACCCGATTGCAAATTAGATGCCTTGGATGCCTGGAAAAACCTTGACCCTGACTTCAAAAGAAAGTAGATTCCTTGACTTCTATGGAACAGGGCAAAAATTGAATGAAAAGAATCGTGAAAAAAGTATACAAAAGGCTAATGAATTTCTCACCGCAAAAAACAGTTTGAACTAAATAATCTTTTGATGATTTCACACCAAACAAAAAACACAGAAAAAAAACACAAATGACCCCCTGAGGGTCTCTCATCTTTCAAACAACAACAACAACAACAACAACAACAACAACAACAACAACAACAACAACAGGCACCTCATTGTTTGTAGTACCGCGCCACTGCGTTCGCATGCACTTAAGCACACGTTAAATGCCACGGTCCGTGACGTGGCCTCCAGGCTCAATGCTTACCATGATGTTTCCACCAAGGTAAAATCCTGTAAATACCCAACTTCTGAGAATAGTTCATATACATACAGTACAAATAAATGTGTATATATATATATGTAAAGCGGTAATTGATGGGAATTAAACCTAAAGTCAATATGTTCAGGTGTAATTGGACACACACAAGAAATACTCCACGACAATTAGATTGGACTGACTGGATCCAATAGGGCATGATGTAAGACATGATACATCTCTTGCCCCGACTTCTTCGCGAAAATGAACTTGTGACAATCAATAATCAGCAGAAAATGTAAACATAAACAATGGACCGGGATGGTCCAGTCAATCAAGAACAGGAGCACTGATGCAAAAAGACAAACATGAAGCAACCAAATGAGTCGTATCATACGTCCAAGAATACAAAGGTGTTCTTTCCCTCGAAAGAATAAACGAATTGTTGCATGGTTCTTCCCAGATATTTCAATACACATACCATCATACCATTACCTCATGATTGTACATCTTTTGAATCATCTGTAATTTTCAGGATAAAAAAAACACCATCAAATCCGGTGCCACCTTGGTATCCTTCGACGCACAAAGCAATTCCAGGGTTTTCTGCCATTCACTGGCCTGGCTCCGCATGAGTGACGTCAATTTGCTGCTTTCACAATTTTGGGCCCCTTACTTCGTGATCATAATGCTGTTGCTTGGAACCCAATTTTGGCCTTCTCACAGGCAGCCATTGCTGAAGTGTAGGAGACCTTGGATCTTCTACTCTTAACCTCCATCGAAACTCAGGCTTCAATCGCGGGATCAACGGACTGTGATGCATTGTGACACAAATCCACTGGACGCCTCTAAGAGAAAAAACTCCAAATATCTCCAAAAGCAAGAAAAGCAACCAAATCTGGCTCTGGGCCACGAATCTTCATCTTTTGCAGAAGGACAAGTGCCTTTTGCCAGCACGTGCCCTTCCTCAGGAAACAAAATGATAAACAATTCCAACACATCTCATACTGACCACCTGAATCAACAAGTCACAGTTACTGTATACATAAGATAAATTCATGAAACCTTGACCATTCTGCATAACAAAAGCTGAGCACATCAAATTACCTGAAGACGCATGCTGAGTAGTCTTATCTCAATGTTGCGTCTGGCTGAATGGCCAAGGGTCTGCAGTGCGCTAATCACCGCATTGCAAAGAACCTTGGGAATGATTGGCAATGATTTTGTCAAGATAAATTTCATGATGCATCGCCAATCAACATCGAGCACCCTTGGAAGTGATTCTTCCTGATCAGTATCAGCAGTTTACCTGCAAGTGCTGGAAACACAATGCAGCTGGAAAAGCCTATCAATCACCATGTAGAGTATATAAACTGACCCATCAAAATCAAAAATGCGGCCTGGGGAATTTATGTTCTGCAATGTTCTACACCATTGGAAATTCAGAAAGCCGCGAAAACTTCTGATGTCTGAGACCATCTGTTGTGTCACCGCTCCAGGAAACTTACACATTCCTGCGATGGAACAAAAAACAAATCTCTTCAAAATAAAACTTTCCCATTGCCAGGTATTTTTACCAGTTCTAAAATGTTTTTTTGTTGAGCTTGGTGCTATTTTGAGTCCTTTTTGAAAGGGAAACTTCAAGCCTCATATGTTTGAACAACAAAACTTGTTGGATGTATAGGATACCGTGACCAAATTTGTAGTATCGTATGGTTTTTCCGTTTTAAAACACCAACCAAATTTTCATATCCTAAGGGTCTTTGAATTTGGGGGATGGTTTGGGAGATGATATATACATATATGATATGCATATGTAACATGTATATTTATGGACAATGACAATTAGTAGCAAACTATGATTGCAAACCAACCTATAGCCCCAATAATTACCCCCTTGACCAATCCAAGCAAAGCAGCAACGTCCGGTTTTTGCATCCTTTGTTGCAATGAAGTCAATAACCATTCAGCCCCTTGCCAATGCGAACCTCGTTCGCAAGCAGTGGCAGCAGCACCTGGATTGGATGGATCGGAGTTGGGAGTACGGCGGTCATGTCCGCAGCCTTCCAACGAAAATGATGCGCTAAGTGCCACGGAAGATTCCCAGACTGAAGAGATCGGGCAAAAAACCAGACTTGGAAGCCTCCTCAGCGCAGGAAACGGGTTTGGTCATTATGTTCTTCTGGATCGTGATGATTGCATGTGTGACAAAGTGACAAAGTGCAATAGAAAATGCAACATGTAAATGTAAAGCAATATTTTTTGCAGGCGAATTGTACGGCCAAGTTTCTTCAAGAACTTGCAAGGCCCTTTCCCACTGCTGTCCCTTCTCGCAAGCGGAGATGGTGGCATTAAACATTATGAGGTCTTGCTCAATTCTCCTTCCAGAGAGCCGATGATCAAAAACAAAAATATATTATCACAGGCATATATCCTTAAGGCATATATCTACACAACAGTGAAGTTAGGATAAAAGTGCTTGGCAATTTGGCATGGTTATGTAACAATAGAACATTGATATCAACTGAAAACATCACGACATCTCACAATACAATGCTGGGTCCTGCTAAGCCCTACCCTTTACACTGGCTTTTCATACACAAAAAGGAAAAACAACACAACATCAACAACCATCAGAAACTGCACACGTGACAAATTCAGAGGTGTTTTTCCAGTGATATTCCAGGACTTAAACTCCTGGAAGCTGATTCTTGGAGGAGTAACAAGGCCAAAAGCCAATGACCTTCTTTTTCAACCGCACTGATCACCGATGAAAAGCTCACTGCCTTAGTATCACCAGCCACAACATGAGTGAACACCAATATGACACAGCTAGAAAGTGAATGTCACCTCATTTTGGTTAATGGGGGTCAACAAAGCAAAGCTATCTTGATTGTGTTAAACCATAGAAGCATGCAATTATTTGAATGATCTGTGTATAAATATATAATGTATTTATATATTTACATGTGTATATATTGATAGAATATGCATATTATGTCACTTCTGTCTACCTTTGGCCGGGCAGCGTCCGGTTGTAGAGACCAACATCCTGCAGTGTCCAACAAAAAAAGAGCCCAGCGCCAGTCCATGTCGCTTTGAGAAGCTGCCAGCATAGCATTCCTTGGAGAATTCCACCCATCGAGCTTGGAGTCATCTGATTTCAATCCACTAGCCATAAGAATTCAGAAGTCCTAAGACTCCTAAACTGTAACAAGTGAAATCATAGATTTTAGTGAAATAATGCAGGCATGTGTCACCGATACAACGTCCGGCCTCAATCTTGAAGAATCCTTGCTTTGCAATAACAACTGCATCCCACGCTGCCATTGCCCAGCTTTCTCCTGTGTTGTCAGCATAGAGTTGAGACTCGTGGTGTCCTTGGAGTCTAAGTCAGGCAGGAGACATGTCAGCAAACTCAGTTCACAAACATCCAAATGGATCCAAATGGGATGTTCTGTCCATGAAAAAAAAGGCAAATTGCGAGTCAAATCATAAACGTAAATCCTTTAAAATCACAAGCAATTACTCAGCTCTACTCCATCCACTGATGACTTTCAAACGCCGAGTTTCAAGATCTTTGTTCGAGGCCCCCATAGATGAGAACAACATCAATGAGGAAAACCACTGCGAGCTACTCATAAGGCTACTCAGGGCGCTGTTGCACACCACGTTGTTGGTCTGGTTGATGCTTTGTGCTGTTGAATATAGTGCCAAAGCTGCCTTCCTGATGCGGCGAAAGGGTGCAACAGCCTTGCACATTGATGCAGCATTCACAGGCACAACCATTTGGACTGACTAATGACTAATACTTTCAAGTCTCCATTGACCGCGCTCGCAACATGTCAGCAGCCCGCTCCAAACAAAGACGTCGGGAAGAAGTGCAAACTGCCTAAGCTGATAAGGCTGATAATGCTGATGTCAACTCCAAATTCTCCTTCACCTTGACGGATCTACTGGTTTCAATCAGAAACAATACCCAAAGTACTTGAGTCATCTGAAATATATATATATATATAATATATATATATTATTTCTTAAATAACTTGGTAGTTGATAGGTTGATAAATAATATCCTAACAAAAGCTATTTAGACGTATAAAGTATAAAGATCATATGAGAGCAACTTCATGTTTTGGGTACTCATATTTCACCGATGGGTGAAGGGTGACCAAATAGTTAACACACCCAACTCTCCTTGGAGCCATGCCGCTGCATATCATCCAATAGACTCACTGCATTTTGCCATTGCTTCTTTCGTCCCAAAACTCCAAGAAGAGCTGAGTAGGTGAAGAGATCAACTTGATGAGTTGTCTTCAATTCCTGGATTCGTTACAAATCCAAACCCATGGTCAATTTGACTTGGACTGCTCAAAAATACGGTCGACACATGTGAAATTCGGGTTTTGGCGACCAAATCTGTTCAATCCATCTGAAAGAAATTTCAAGAAAATGAACTTCCATGTTCGAAGTAGTCCCACCTGCAGTACTTGCACTGCTTCCTGCCATCGAGACTTTTGCCCCAAGCTGCGCAGCTGCTGCAACCATTGCTTTGTTGAATCAGCGCGCCGTAACGACATTCGTGGGTAGCCAGTGGTTTGAGGCGGGGAGGGTACGGTACCATGGCGTGAAATGGTAAATCAGAGGATTTTGCAGGGTAAGTTGTAGACTACATGTGCAAAACCTGCCAGTGGTGTCTGGTGACTCCATGATCTTCTTAACTACCATAGCACACCCTCTCAGTATTCTTCAATGTCTTCCTAATTCTCCAGAAAAGACAGCTCACAAAAGCAGGAAGTGTCACTATCAAGCAATGTACTGCCCCAACCCAAATCCAAAACAACGAGAACTTCAGGACTAAGACAAACTTACACATTCTAAACCGAAACAACTGTAAAAACTTCTCACGTTAAGCAGCCAGGTTTCACCGGCAAGCCTTGTTCAACTTTCAACTCGTACTTCTCACAGTCCGTTGCCGAGTCAAAAGAGATGCCACTGTCCTTGAACAAGGCCTGACTTCAACAAGTGTGCAAAAGCGACATTTTCGCAGCAAAAGTTCAACTCCTTCAACTGTGCCTCTGGAACACGTGTCAGCTGGTATGGACAATTCCAGCCATGAGTTTGCTCTCGGGATGTCCTTATCAATGATAGGAGCTTGGAAATGCAGGGATGGATGCATCAAAAGCTTGTTTCATCCCACGGTGATGCAAGGGTACAAATCTGTCACCTGCATTTCATCGCACAAATTCGCACAAATTCCAGAAAACATCAGTCGTCTTCTTCTTCTTCTTCTTTCTACCCGGCATGGTGGCGTGAAACTGCCAATGTCAAAATAGCTCAAAAAGCCATCCATCCAAATCTATGGCAATATATAGCAATGAACTGCAGCGTGCTCCCATAAGTGATATCTCTAAATTTTGGACTGGTTGGGTGTCGGGACTGTAGCCTGTGGATGCCTGTGGCTCCACCACAACAACAACAACAACAACAACAAAAGAAAACACACACACACAAAAACACATTTTGGCTTTAGCGATTGTGACTTTGTGACCCTCAAAGAAACCGAGCATCTGTAGAATTTCCATGCCCC
This sequence comes from Breviolum minutum Mf 1.05b.01, assembly GCA_000507305.1. Classification (NCBI taxonomy): domain Eukaryota; class Dinophyceae; order Suessiales; family Symbiodiniaceae; genus Breviolum; species Breviolum minutum. The sequence continues at coordinate 29,011 of DF239998.1, forward strand.
AAGCCCGGGGTCGAAGATGCATAAAGCCGCTATCACCCAAATTGGCCACCTGATTCCAGCTGGGTAAAGCTGTGAAGTGATATGTTGTACTCCGTTGATTAATATGAATTTGTTGGTATCATACCTTGACATGAGAGCTTAAAGTCTGTTACTCCACAACTTAATGAGACAGAAAAGACATGCTACTTCCGCATCATGGACCTCTGATTGACAAATTCTGATCATTCCACTTCACAAACTCTCCAACAAATATATCTAGTTGGTGACCGTTGGTGGTTGAACCAACCCATCTTAAAGAAAATGTTTGTCAAATTGGAGCATTTCCCCAAAGAGGGAAATTCGAAAAATGGTTTAAACCTCCAACATACATATCAACAACATAATAGCAACAAATATGAATTCCAAACAACCTATACCATATCAACTTCACACTCTCAAGCTCCCCTCCACTTCCCCCGTTGATTCGGTAAGCCTGAACAACTTTTCCGTCTAAAGCCATGACCTTGGCAATCAAAGATGGATGCTAAGAAGGTTTCACACTCAAAAACCTCTACTTGCAGCCTCCCGTCACGTCTGTTTGCTGTTGTTGAAAACAGGACTAAAGACTACTTGGATCATCTCTAATTGGCACATATGAAAAGGGTGGATGATTATGGCAATGTAAGCCTTCAGGGGAGAGGTGTATCCATACCAGAATCACCAAATAGATCTCATAGGAATCCAAGGGTGCTCCGCCCCAATGCTAACCCCCAGGAAATACGGCCTTATTGAGGGATCGCTAAGAAACAGTGATGGTTCATTGACCCCTAAATCAGACCTTATTGGGGGAGGCACTCCTGGATTCCTATGATGATCTGTGGACCAACCCTTGCCTCAGCATGTTGAATCATGGCGCTGCACTCAAACAAATATCAATGAATCCTTTCCCAAACATTCCAACATTGAACACTCAGCACCTACTAAACAACAACGACAACAACAACCACAACAACAACAACAACAACAACAACAATCAAAATCATTCACGTGACATTTGTTTCGCCCAGGAACCAATGCTGTACTGGCACCATAAGTCGTAGCATTTTGCTCTGCTGCCATCAAGGCCATCAATGCTCGACGTGTCCCAGTGCATTCGTGGACATGCTTGGCGCTAAGCTGCATGAGTTCATCTGCATACCTGAAGAAACAAACCAAAAAACATGTGTTCCAAGGTTGGATCAAGAGTGATAGTTGGATCAAGAGTTGGATCAAGAACATTGAACATGGAAGGTTGGATAAAAGAGTAATGATTGATGTGATTGATTCTTTGGCGGGAATCAATCATTAAGCATCTTGGGTCCAGTTACAAATACAGTGAAATAAAGAAGCCTGTTTTTGGGATGGAATTTCTTTGCTCAAAACTAGCTCCAAATTTTCTTTCCCATGCGTGATGGCTTGGTGGCTCGGACCAGAAGCCACTGGAAATCATCTGAATATCCACAGTGTCATCTTCAAATAGGCCCATCAGGTGGTAATTCAATCTACATGTGATTGGGTGGCTTAATGGAAACTTCAACGAGTTGGTTGTTTCGAATCAAATGAGACACCACCACGCAACTTGGTCAACCATTTTTTTGGTCAACATGTGCAGGCTATCTTTTTTGGGGAAAGTTGCTTTGCAGCATCAACGCCGTACTCGGAGAACTGCTCCATCTGTCCAACACCATCAGCCACCCCAGCAGCTTTGGAACTGAAGAAGAATGCGTCTTCGCAGCGACCTGTTTGAACCCAAGAAGTACACATTGAAATCATTTGAAATCTAAGACACGGCAATTGATGTAGAAATCAGAGTTATGTGTAGACATAAGCAGGTATGATATATCCGATTATATCGTATTGTCCTTATGGATTTGAACCTCTGGTACTTTGAAACCAAAAAACGGTTTCGGAGAATTTCAGCACCTGAAGGCTTGGAAAGTCGATGTGCCCCTGCTTCGAAACGATAAGACCTAAGATGAATCAAGGGACACCGCAAAACCCATGGCTGGAAAATCCGAAAAAAGTCAATGGAATTCACCATGGAAAATAGTATATGCGGTAATATCACTTGACAAAACTATGTTTCAACCAGGTTGAATAACGCCTGAACAAATTTCATGTCAAGAATTGAACTCTTGCATCTAAGAAGCAAGCATAACTTTTATTTTAAGCATCTGAATGCAGCGTTGTAGAAATGCTTTATGGTATGATCAAGATGCACCGATGCCGCAGCCCAACACAATCAAACAAAATTGTTGAGTTTGGTATCTGCCCCTTTTTGCTATCACTCTTAGGTTTGTCTTGGGTTTATCCTGGACAGTTTCAAATCATGAATGTTCATAAAATCCTAATAATCAAAGCAAACACAAGTACAAAAATTGAACTAAAAAAATGCATACAATGTCAATGAAATATCAACAAAAACACAGATTGTACGAATATTAATATACATATAATATTAATTTACATAAATAAATGAAAACTATCAACATGAATGTAATATGAATATTATATAATGTACAAAAGTAAACACATAAAGTAACATAAACAAACACAAGTATATCTATATGCCGTTCAAATATACACACTGTTATTGTCATGCAATGCATTTGCGATACATACTTTAATATTCCGCATAATCCCCATCACTCATCTAATTTCATCTACATCAAATCTTCCATCCAAATCCCAAATCTCATCATCATCCAAAATGAGGCCATGTCCATGAGGCAACTTTGAACGCTTCCTGAGGAAATTGATTGGTGATTGAACCACCCATCTGAAAAATATTCGTCAAAATGGGCTCATCTTCCCCCAAATATGGGTGAAACATAAAAAATCTTGAAAAAAAAACACCATCTAGTAACGATCCTGGGGTGTTTTCAACCCATCTCATCTGAATAATTTTCGTCAAATGGGATCATTTCCCCCCCAAAAAAAACCTCAAGTTGAGTGACTCTACTTTCGGTTTCACCGGCTCCACCGGTGCTTCCGCTTTCGTTTCGACCACTTTCGGCACCACCGGCGCTTGGGGGACCTCCGCCTTGATCTCCACCGCTGGAGATGAAGGACGTTTCGGCTCGGGAGACTCGGCCATCACTTCAGCCTGGGGTTGGGATGGATTGATAAACAAAACCATTTTTTTAGAATAATATCCCACAGGTAATGTTTTTTAGAATCAGCCATTTTAGAATAAGTAGGTAATATCCCACTTACAGTAGGTAATATTCCCTACTGTAGGTGATATTGCCTACATATCCAAAAATCATAGTGGGATATCCGAAAACCATGATTACAGTATAGGTAATAATATCCCATGTTATTCTTAAATAAGCCATGTTATGGCGGAAATAAAATGGTAATTGGAACCACCCTATAAAGGGGACTTAACTATCAAACTAACTATTGGGGAATAGAACCATGCGATTCAAGCCGTCCCCTGTTGATACCCTAGTTGGAGGTCACGATTCGCCATTGAAAGGGTCACGTTTTCACCATGCCAAAAAGGTCACCAGCAGAATTGCCAGGTATACAAATGTTGAAATGAAATGCAAACAAGGTTAAATGTAACTGGAGTAATCAGGAACTAGTCGGATTCTTTGGAATCGCAATTTGCATACCGGGTCACAAGTCTGGAAGCTATAGTGGTAAGTTGAATGTTTCGGTTTTTCATTCATCTCCATCAACCGCATCCGTGATCCAATTTCTTGAGCTTGAGATCTTTTGAATCGCTTGACATGTCCAAAAAACTGACATAGACGCTAAAAAAAGTTTGGAAGATGATTTTCCTGCCAACTATGGGAATTGTTGGTGTCCATGTCAGTTTTCGGGGGTGTACATATCCTGATGCGATCAACATATTTTTCGGCCTTGGGTGAGTCATGGGCTTCTTCCAATGGGAGCGTGGCCAACGACGAACAAGGCGATATCATTCCATCGCCGTCCTGCGGGTCTTGACATCAATCAAGCCAAAGCCATCGTAAGATGCTGTTTGTGAATTGAAGAAATCCGGCTAAACATAGGCTAAGCAGCATATTGCTACTGGTTGGTGGTTGAACCACCCATCTGAAAAATATTAGTCAAATTGGAAATCTTCCCCAAAAAGGGGTGAACATCAAAAATATATTGAAACCACCACCTAGCCTATGATTTACAGGGCTTTTTTGATAATGGTGTATGGGTATGTTCCTGATGGTGCAGTAAAGGCAATACCCATGAAACATGACAAGCAAGGGAGAGAAAGGCTTCATGGAAAGCATTAAACAAGGTCCAAGCGGAACAATTTCTTCTACTAACTTGTGCATTAAGAAAACAGACTTCCACATGGTCACAATAGGTTGGGGGCCAAACATCCCAAGGCCATAGGCATGACTGTATGATTCTCCTGATCATATCTCAGGATATCTGCCGCATGCAGCATGAACACATAATTATCTGGTGCCTGTGCCTGCTGACCCATCCACTACACAAAACAAAGAAGGAAGAAACCATCAACATTTCCCAAATCCATGCAGAAATTCTCCTCTGAGTCCGCTGCCATACAAGTTGCCATGGTACTCATGCTCAAGACAGGGGCGATGGTTGGCAACTGCGTCTCAAAGGGACTTCGTGCTTCGCCAAAGCATGCGACATGAGGAGGAAGGCTTTCCATCCTTAGGATTTCCAAATCTCGCCATCGCACTCACAAGTGACATATATACGAAAGCTTCTGAGAAGTACAATTTCTACCCAATAGTATGGAAACACGGTAGTTTCAACACTACCACTCTCTTCCAAATGTTTTTTTGATAAACCAACAAATCTGTCACATGTCACATCTGTGCAACCCCAAGGAGCCGGAACTGCTGCCAAGGCTCGACATATCCGGGTGCCTGGAAAAAAAACGTTTCGATGGATGAGATTTACGAGATAAATGATCTAGAATGTAAACAAGAATGCTTAATGTAACAACACATTGTGGATGGTCAGGCAAAAACGATGTATATATATATAATATATTGAATATCAAATATGCAGCAATGCATACAACTCTGGATTTTGTTGCATGATGAAATGAAACATAATGATGGACTAACCTCCTGTGCAATATGTTTCCACCAGTAGATTAGAATGCTTGAATGTTGAAACCTTGTGAGTTTCTTCAAATGTCCTCACTGGAAAGCTGGGTCCCTTGTCTTCTTCTTTCCGACTTCCTATATTCAAATGAAGTCAAGCAAGTAAAGTCAAACAGCTTTGAAATAGTCATACTACACTGTCTTGCAGTTTGTCCTGCCGCCAACTGTTTTCAAAGTGTCCAAATCCCTGTGAACAACAAATTTTACCTGACCTTGTGCCACTTAAACATACACAACAAAAGCACCAAGCTGGATGTGGCCAAGGTGCAGCTTCAGTGGGAGGTTCCGGTTAGGACCTTCCTCCCATTCTGCCCAGCCACCCGCACGTTGGATCACAAACTTGTACTCCATGCTGATATCACGACTCTTACGCACATCCAAGGGCATCTGAAGAGTAGTGAACCACACCTCAGTCGGAAATCTCCAGGATTTCAGCTTGGGCGCCAAAGGTATGATGTGTAGACAGAAATTAGGATTAACCAAACCAATCATTGATGATCTTAGCAATGTTGTTTGCTCAGTTTCTTTTGATCATGACAATGATTTGCAATGATGGATCATTCTTTTCATCCGTATCACAGCGTCCAACTAATATGGATTTTTTCTCAATAGCCCACTGCGATCAAGAAGGGTGCCTCTGTGGCTTTGGCAGCATATCAGAATGCTCTTGCCAAGATCAACATCAAACAAATGTTCACTTGCATTGCTCTTTTTTGGGGGATCATTTTGAGATATTTTGAGTTTGAATCATAGTGGCGTCATCGTCCGTCATCTATAATCCCATCTACTGTATCACCATTGCAGCCAGTGCTGGCCGGCTCCCGGCTGCCGAGTGGCAGGATACGCTTCCTCGTGAGTCCGAAGAGCTATGCCCTTTTTTGGTGTCCACTCTCCAAGCATATCTCCAGGGCCAACGACATAGATTGCATCTCCAAAATCTGGGGCAGCAGATTTGGACTAGTGACTTCTGGTGACTCAATGCGAGGGCAATCTTCTTGGATATGCCACACTTTGAAGCAAGGTTCAAGTACAGTTTCTGGGTCCGAAATCAAGCAAACAGCAATTGAAACCTTGTGAACTCCCACCAATCACAGTGCTTCTAACCTTCCCTCATGTGATTTCGTCCGTGATATACATCATCTTTGAGGGTTCAGTACAGCTTCTGAGCCTCCTGAACAATAGCAACTACAGAAAACCAACAGGCAACTGCATTTGTCAAAACATGGTCCGCCATTCAAATAGTTTTCATCAAAATGGCATGAGTACATACTGTAAAATACTGAACACAACTTGAAATAATATGGTTTTATGAATTATTCGCCAACAAATTTAAAAAGATTAAGATATACAAAAATCACCTCAACAAGTCTTAACAACTCTCTGAAAAAATCCTCTTGCCGAACCGAAAAAACCCGAAGAAATAGGGTATACCCCCAAAATCATGAATTCTAATAGGGTTTTCCGTTATATAACCCATCCATTTTGGGATACCCCTATTTTTTTGCCACCCATCATCGGACTCCATCATTTCAACTGCAAGCCACTGGTCTCCACCCGAACTCGGAAGGTCACCTTTGATGGATGGCTTTTTTAGCGGAGAAAAAACCACCCAGGTTGAGAATTGGTAGTTTTATCCTCCATCATTTTTACCGGGGGTTTATTATAGTAATACATGACTCTTTGATTCATCCCATAATCATGGTTTTTGTTGAAAATGGATGGAAAAATGGCGGTAATTTGAAAGGTAAACCAATATTGGAGAGACCCAATTTTTGAACTTCCATGATTATGGGAGGAAGGGTGCATCCCAGGATCTGCCTGGTAAATTGTTGTTTATTGTGAGTTGGTGGTTGAACCAACCCATTTGAACAAGATATGCTCGTCAAATTGGATCATCTCCCCAAAAATTGGGGTAAAAATCACAAAACATATTTGAAACCACCACCTTGTCATTGATATGATATGGTGACCAAAATTTGATGATCCAGTGAAGTTTTTTTTGTTATTCGAGAAAATCATCTGGGCCCCTCAAAAATCTCGAGAAGCAAGCAAATAGAAAATCATGTAATGAAACATATAGGTTTTGAAAAGGACGAGAAAATCTCAACGGCGATAATTTTGCACGGAGGAAATTGTCAGGTATATTCGATTGGCTTTTTAACAGTACTGTGGAGAAACTGTATGTCCAGCCCACGGGCCAAATTGTTTCACGTTCTTATTCTGATATACTACATCGCTGTGGCATCTGTGCAATCTTCGGTCCTTGCTTTCTCAACCATCTTGCAACGTCTATCATTGACAAGTCACTGTTGCATTGATGAAACCATTTGTAGGGTGGTTGGCAACTGATGTAAACGCAGCCATGGAATGGACTGCAAGCTGACAAAAAAAGGCAGTTAAACCTATCTGCCACCTGTTTTCAAGATTTCCCCTGCACAACAGGGGCTGGTGACGGCTGCGGGATGCATGCCCTTATCTGATCCGGTGATCTTGAGGTAACAAGACATGAAAAAGAGGTACAAAGAAAGTGGAAATTAAAAACAACAAGCGAGATTAACACATTGTGATATGAAGGATCTGGTTGGTGAGGTAAAAGAACGTGATAAGCATGCAAATTCCAATGTGCCGGAGGCATTTGTGCAAAAAAATGCCGTTGAAACTGCGCCTCCATTGCCGGCCACTTTTTCACCGAAAGCTGTTCCCGAGCACATAACAACAACTCCGTGGCGGCATCAAATTCTGCTTCCAGCTGCTGTTGTTGCACCTTAACGTGGCTCATTGCAAAGGTGTCTATCAATGCTAGGCATGGATAGGCCTAGAGCGTCCATCCTGGTGTATTCAATGGATATTCTATAATAGAGTGAATCATGTGTTGAACTGTCACATCTTTAACCCGAATTAGCTTGTTCGGCCATCAACAATGCACCCGTCCAAAAGACGAATCTAAATGCTGCCTATCACTTGCTTCAACTATATTACATACCTTAGGCGTGAGGAGGGTACCCAACTCCAGAAAATAGTTTTAGTCAGCATGATTCGGGTAGCATGTAGGAAATGGTAAACATCATTTCCAGTATTTACATTGGAAACGTTAGATCCCCTTTCAATATGTGCACGCATCATTACCCCCTTGCAAAAGTTTCAGCATAATGGGCATTAGATTAACTTGCCAGTGCATGACTGTGTGAAATAGGGGCTCAAAACCTGCTCAACACCAAGTTATAGCATAAGTTCAGACAGGTGTGACGATGGACGAACAGGTACATGATACCTCAAATTCATTTCTTATCAGGAAATGATTTTCCCTCGACATCGGGACCAGTGAACGTACTGATTGCCAAAATTCTTATTATACCTGCAAAAATAATCTTGGAATTCAGCCCCCTCCTGAAAAAAGTTAGAGAAACAAACACAAACTACGCCGCTTAAATACATTTTGCGCGAGAACAAAATGTGACTTTTGATTGTCAGCACCTAGAAGAATCCACCGAAATCCCAAATGCTGGCAGCGTCAGAATGTTGTTGAAGTTTCACAGTGGTAATCGACATCTTCTGGAGGTTGAAGCTGGAGTGACACCAAACGACATCCATGCAAAATCAAAACGCAATGTGTCAGGGAGCCACGTAGAAACCTCTGTTTTAATAGATATATATATATATATATAACATCCTTTCCGTTTGCTCCCTTACCACCCCACCCTACACTTCATGTCAAAGATTCTTGGTACTCCTTCTCCAACGCATCCTGTGCTGCCCCTAAAGGCAGCTCCTGCTAGTGTTCATCATGAACATCAGATCTGGGAAATGTCTCGACAAACAAAAATGCTCCCAACATGCGAGACACTGAATCAATTACCCGCAGTCACCAAACATTTCAGGTACCTGAAATGGTTGTATGCCCAGCCTATATAAGCTGTATGTAAAGCTTATGTAAGGGACAGCCCACCGCCAAAATAGCCTTATAAGGTTCAGTACCTCCATTTTAGGTACCTGAACAGGTTGGTGACTCAGGATGGCATCATCATCCATGGCAATCTAGTCAAAATGTTTGACGATGCTTTCCCACTCAACCAAGTCTGGCCATGCCTCATTTGGAAGGCTCATCCCATGCGAGTTGTATGCCCTGCAAATCTGAAGGTGGAACCCCCACAGAATCATCAAACGACTTACAAAAAGCCACACAGGACAAAAGATCTGGCTGGATTGTCTAGCATCGCACACGCAAAGGTACAAATGATATAGTGTACTAATAACATAAGTGTAACCAGCATCCCACTCCAGTAACCCAGTACATGATTTTGTTCCATGCTTTCAGCAGGTTCCATGGTCACCAAGTTCAACTTGGATTTTTTGTTCCTGTCCTAAGGTCAGCATTGGTCTTTCGTTCTCGTGCCAGGCTATCCTGGAAGCGAAAGGATTTTCCAGCTATCAGGGACGATATGAACGATTTATCCCATGGTCAACATGTGACACATCTGAATATGCATGGTCAAAAGAGGTCAAAAGTACCCTCCAGGGAACTAACATGGATTTTTTTGAAGGCACCTTTGAAGATGATGTTTCTTTTTCACAAGGTGGGACATGTTAGTTTCCTAGACATAACTAGAGAAAAAATGGAGCAAGTCCCAAAGCATGAGCTGCAGCCATGAGAATCCACCGAAAGAAGAGGTACCAGTACATTGCGCATGTGTGTTTTTGAAAGACATAGAAGCCCCACTACCCCAAAGAAAGACCTACAGAAGTCTGAAAGCAACCAAACTGCCGGAATCGAATGAATGACTGATGACCATTCAGGTTTGAGCTTGAAGTTTCATAGTGCTCAACGCCAGTGCTAACCGCATCTCTCTTGTTCTCCATGTTTTTGAACTTCGTGATCATTCCTTAATCGTTCCATATATCGTTCCTGCCTGCATTTCGCGCTGCAATTTCATGTGATGTTCCAATTTCATCTGCCGTTCATCCAGTTCTTTTTGAAGTTGTTGGTAGTCCTTGGGATCGTGGATTACTCACCGCTCTCATTGCCCATCAAATGGCTAACAATGTCTAATAACTTGGGCAAACCAAGTAACCGAGCGACTAAAATTGCAACCAAGTGACTGAAAGGCTTCCTTCCTAAGGTCAAGCACATTATTTATTTACAACATGATGGTGGAAAACCCGAAAGGATACAAGCTTTTTTCAACCACGACCATCCTTGTGCACAGATTCGTGGAATCTTTCCCTTTAACAGTCACTAGCCTAACATCACTCCCAACTAGTCACATGAGATGTCACATATGGGTTTTGGAAGCTCTTATCCCACCTCAGTCTCCAGGGTATCGATTTCAGAGCGCACCTGGAACCAACCATTCCAACGTGCTCAGAATCTTCAGATTTGAAGCTGCCAACATGCAAGAATGGAGTCAAATACTGAAATGACTCATAATCATATATTGTGCAGTTTCTTTGAAATGTTTTTGCCAGTTCCATCTCAGTTCCAACATTTTCAGGACTGAAGTTTGTAGATATTCAAAAATATACTCACAACCGCCTCTATCCAAGCTTGCCCCATGGAAGACTTTTCCAGACCGAAAGGTGCCTCTGTCCGAAGGGATCGAAGTTTCTCTAGGAATATCTCTCCCTTGCTGTCGAAGTCTTTTAAATGCCTGGCCATGTCGTGAGTCATACCGGTCCAGGTAGCGGCCTACCTTCAACGACATGTTCATGTGGCATTGACATTTACCAATATCCCCAATGGACCCTGTTTCCCACTTACTTACCCGAACCCGCCCATAAATATGAAAGTGGAAATGACGCTGTTGTAAAGGAAACAAATCTTCTAGGTACCCATTTCCAACTTCCATAATTATAGGAGGAAGAGTGACTGTACATACCATACATGGCACTTTCTATTTTTCGGATATCCATATCCAACTACTCTAGCCAACGATAATCCAACCATCCCCCCGGAAGAAACTCTCTCAATCCCCACAACTCAACCGCTCCAAAACGGCATTTTTTTTGAAAACCCACACCTTTCCATCACATGGCTTTCTGCACTGCGAAGTTCATTTCCACTTTGGATTAGCTCTTTGGCTCGACCTTGAATCGCTGACAACAACGGCACCTCATGTTTTTTTTTGTTCTAAAGCTATATAGGGAAATGAAGAAATGGTTGGTAGTAGAATTCAGGTTTAGTAGAAAAGATATGAAATTCATGTTAAGTTCTGGGTATATATATAAGCTATAAAAAAGAAACTTATCTTGATGTTCTATCCAAATAAAAGATGCAAAACTCAATCATTCTCTTCCCCATGTGATCGTACAGTACCCTCTTCTTTCACTCCGACAAAGTTAAATTATGAAGCATAACACACCTTAAGTTTAGTTCTGAAGGTCTGAAACATAACCCTTCCCCACACAGGTCACTTTCTGCAAAGGTGCTTAGTACTTGGGAGTGTGCATCCTTGCGGTTGGCTGGAACCTTCACCGGATCGAGTCCCGAGACGGTGGACATCTCAATAAGAATTTGAGATGGGTCGATCATGAGATGGCAAAGTTTTTGAGATGTGTCATGTTTGTGCATGTGTCATACTTTTTTCATTTGCCTATACTCATTATAGTTCAAAGCTTGACAATTACTGAATCCCTGAGAACCCTAAGATACCAAAACAAAGATCCAAAAATATACACCTCAGAGAGTGTCCTGGACCACCGCTGTGGCAATTTGCCCTGCCTCTCGCAACTTATCAGCACCTCAGTTACAACTTCACTTTCAAAACCTCTCTGCTGGAAGCATTTTGCCGTAATTTTTCTCGCACAGCCTTAACCGTACGAATGCCCTAAGCGTACCCTCAGTATTCTATGTATTCCCGATAATCTCCCATTTTCATCTGTGTTCTCAATAGCATCAGCACCTGCGGGTCCCTTGACCCATCTCCAATCTCCTGCCTGTTACCGGTTCATCTTTACAGGTCAGCTACCAAACCTTTCTGCCAGCTGTACATTGGCACCCCATCTGTACATTTGGGGTTGAAACAAAAAACCTTGGATGCTGCATTTCCCTAAACCGGCCACGTTCTGTTGGAAAAGAAATCTGTTCAACTTTTGTGGCACCTCGTAACCCCAACTCCTTACACAAGTTGGAATCAAAGGTCTCAAAAGACATCATCAAGCAGCTCCGCAGCCAAGAAACCACCCGCCAAACCAGCTAAACCTGCACCTGCCATGGCCATACCGTTGCCACCACCAGTTTGTTGATAGGATGGTTGTCCATATGCTGGTTGGCCATATGCTGGTTGGCCATATCCTGGTTGATACCCATAACCTTGACCACCATAGGCTGGTTGGTAACCAGGGCCATAGGCTGGTTGTGAATAAGCAACTGTAGTTGCCTGCGTAGGGCCTCCATTGCCACAAGTCACAGGTTTACCTTGCACAACTCCTCCAGGTACATAGCTGTTACCATATGTTCCGTTACCGGATCCTCCATAAGATCCACCATAAGATCCGTAACTTGTTCCGTATTGCCCGTATTGCCCGTATTGCCCATGGGACCCATGGCTATAAGGAACATATGGAGGTCGCGAACTTTCACAGCAACCCATCTTGGCTTCAGAGTGAAGTGAAATTGGCACAGAATTTTTGCGGCTGCACGGCTGCGGTCCACGTCTCTGATAGCGAACTCATGCCTTCATATCATTCATTGCTGTTTTGGGCATTCCGAAATACGCAAGGTTCAGGCACACAGGTATTGAATCACCCCTTACAACAGTCAAGCCATCATAAGATTTCATCTAATCCTACGGAAGTGAAACGAGGTGACCTCGGCTTGGCTGACATGAATCATTACAGATTGGTCAGATTGATTTGCTGGCATGAGAAAAACATATCATATACAGAGCCTCTGCACTTGCAGTAAAATAATTATGTATATATTATATATCTAAATACGTATATATGATATCGATTTGTGTATCGATTTCTAAAGTGCATAGGCAACAGCACACCTATTAAAATACATAACAATATAAATATAATATCAAATATAACAAATAAGATGAACAACAAAACCATTCACAAAATTTAAACCTCCCCATTTTTGCCGTTTGGTATTTCACACCGAGGTGCTGAACGGACCCAAGGGTGGCGTGAAGCTGGGTCTTCTCTCTCGTGGTGGAAAAGCAGTACCACCGAGACCCTGACGCCCCTGCCGTTGATAGTCACTGCAGGGGTCAGGGCCATGGAGGGTCATCACACTATGGGCCACCTGTTGATGGACAAAATCCAGAAACCGCCAAGGATGATGATTATCCCATCTATTTATAGGGTTTTAAGCATCCCAGGTGGTTGTTTGGGATTTTGTCCATCAACAGTACCACCTTCATTGGGGTAGGAATAGAACCAGGCGATGGAAGTCAGCATACTACAACCTTTGAGTTCGGGTCACGTTTTCGACCATCCCAAAAAAGGTCACCAGCAGACTTGCCAGGAAGGAATTCTTTTGCTTTAAAATGATGCAGCCATGCATGATATGTTGTTAGTGCATGCGACGCATGCTGCAATACCACATGTAACCCACAGATTTTGCATCATCTGGTTGATTTCAGGTATGTTTGATGGGTCTTTGATGTTTTTCAGCACTTTTAGGGCAGGTGTAATCATGTAATCCTATGGCAATGGACATCCAACCGTCCAACCTTCGCCGAGGCAGCCATCTCCAAAGACTCAATTCGGCGATCCTGAGGCGGACTCGCATGGTAAGGAGGTGCCACTAAACAACCTCCTTAGGGTTTTCAAGCACCACCCCTTGGTAGGTGTTGGGAAGTTTCAACGATTTTACATATTTTACACAAGACATTTATCAAGACTCAAGACCAAACGATGAGGGGAAAGGAGCAAAATCATGCTACATCCACGCAAAAATATATGTCCTTGGCATCAAGCAATCGTTGCATGCTCGCCAACTGCTCCTGCAACGAGAAATCATCGATAATTTTACCCACTATGATGACCTGAACTTCCCATCCATCCCTACCATGAGAATCTAAGGGTAACCATCTGAAATGCCAACCCCCCCCCCCAGCATGGGATTGTGGTGGGACATAATCCCTTATCAAAGGCCTGATATCCTGGTGGGCGCGCCTCCAAGACCTCTTCTCGAGCTGATCTGCCCTGAAAATTCGGCAATTGTTTGTGGTGGAAAACACTGATTCTGCGGACTTTTTTCCACATGAATGGTTGATTTTTTATGGGATCATTGTAGGTAAACATGCCATCAACTAATGGTAATTTCGTGGTTTGAGGCCTGGTGGTTTGGGATTCTAGGGGGTATCCCTGAGTAACACTCCCTTTCATAAGGGGATCCCAGGAATCTAAACCACCAACACAAACTACCAATTTACCATTAGTTGAGATAAGCAGACCAACAACATATACAAAAGGAATGATTGATGATTATAATGAAAACATGTGCTTTGATGTTGATTCAAACCTTATGATTGATTTATCAAACAGATGCACTAGCGATGAAATGCAGGACTTCCATCTGCCTTCCACTCAAATAAAGGTTCGCCTGCATGAATTATTTTTTCTTTTGTAACTGCTCATGGTAAACTCACTCTATGTGGTTTAAAACAAAATCTCCATGAAGCATGAGGCAATTGTAAATGCCAACACAAAGAATCATGTTTGCAAACACATGGAACAATGACAAATGCGTGCCTTTGAAAGATGCTCCTTCAGAGCAATCTCCCTTTCCAGCTGCTCCTAAGGAGAACGAGGCATCCATCAAAAGAACTAATGAAATACGTTGGGCCAACCATGTGATCATTGGATTTCTTGAAACCACCTAAATGCACACAACCACATTGCATAATCATTGTTTAATAGTTTAATCAATCCTAAGTCCTATCTTCATTGCTTTTAATGCACTGATTCAACGCTCTATACAAGCAGCTAAATATTGCATCTACTAAAAGAATCATGGTTTACATGTGGAAATGTTTTGGCACTCATTTTTTACATGTGTATTTTTACATGTGTATATGTATTCCCACATAATAACCAATCAATCAATATAATTATATATGTCTATATATATATATATCTTAATTAAAGACACCAAAATACATCTCACATTTCCTTAAAAGCAAAACAGTTTCTACCTCAATCCCCCCCCCCCAAAAAAAAAATAAACAACCCACCTGCTCGAGCTCTGCAGCTACCCATGGAGGTATGCGGCTCCAGCAGTCTCGTTCCTCGGTAAAATTCACTGGAAAAATGGCCTTAAAACGAACATAACCCCTGAAAATGGTGGTTTTTGACTAACATGTTCACCCCTGAAAAAGGTTGTAATTTGGAGATGACTTTCCGGATTTGATTCGGAAGACCTATTTTCAGGAAATATGTGATTATATAGGTTTTTTTTCTGGAGGGTAAAGCCTAGAAGTTTAACAGAGGGTTTACCCATGGAAAATAGGCCCAAGGGCCCCATCCCAGGAGAGGCTTGAAGACTCCAACAATCATTTGCTGTTTGTGCAGGTATGGAAGGAGTGTCATTGGGTCCATGAGCAAGTGATGGGGTCTATTTTTGCAAGGAACTATTCCAGCAAATATCAATGAATGATCCTGTTTCAGGTACGTACTTGAAGAAATAATATGTGCTATCTATGTACCTAGAACCCAAATGACCCTTGTTTTGATTGGAAAAGGCCCTGTTTTGAGGGGTTGACCTTCAAAAATAGAGGCCATTTAGGTTCTAGGTATATATATATATATATTTACTAAAGACTTTGGGTACTCCCAACTTTCCGGATCCGCAGAACTTTCCTCATGTGACTGTTTTCGGAAGGATCATGAAGTTTTCCCCCTCAGCAATGCTCCTCGACCGTCAAAGATTGAAGACATCTACAATATGAGATGACATCCACACATGCTGGAAACACAACAAAAAACAATTCACTAAACTACCATAGATTTGCATTGTTTGATTTCCCCCAAATTGGTTTCCATTTTAATGAATCTCTATTAAAGAGCGCCACACGAAAAACTCGGCAAACACGCCTTAAACCTTGTCTTTTCCCCTTGAGTGACCAGGTAACACCTGGCTGCAAATCTTCAATGGGATGTCCATCAGTCACCACTGCCTGGGTCGGATGTAGTGATTTGTTCAGGGGCGATTAAAATGTCAGGAAAGACAGGAAACATCCGCCGAGATTTCAAAGTTTTTTTTCCGTCAAATGATTTTTTTGTTCAAATACCAAAAAGGTCCACTTAAATCCACTGAAGTCATGATTTCTTGATTTTTGTCCCCAAATCCAACAAACTAAACAAGAACATGTTTTCCATGATGTTGCGCCTTGAAAACATCTCGAAAGCATTGCAAACGCTGATGGAACTCCTCTACTTTCATCCTCAGCTCTCGGGTTTGCGCAACAAAAACCGAGGGTGAAACATGACAGAACTTAAGAGTTACCAAGAACAAAACTTGTTCAAATGTAAAATCGTATCTCTCTCACATCGAATTTAATAGCACCCAAAATGCACCAAAACCAAGGCAGCCAACTGATTTGCGTATACCCAAAGCGAGGCACAACAAGCTTGTCTGATCAGACCACGACTGCACATTTTGCATGCTGATGTTGACAAAGTGATTCAATAAAGACCTCAGTTTGTTGTGGTACTCAGTGTGCACTGTTTGACTACATGAAGGAGTAGCAAACGAGAATGACTCAAAATCAAACCGATCCTTCATTAAGTCAGGAATCTACAAATCCTGTTCAAGATGTGGAAACCGAGCAACGCTTCGGATCTTGTTTCGTCATCTTTTCACATCCATGCGCTACGTGTATCCGAGGCACTTGGGACGCTTGATGACACGAGTTCTGACAATGGAGCGCCAGCGTGCTGCGCCACGGTCCAAGCGTCGTAAACGGACCACAGGCTCCTGAGAATTGCCAAACATTTTGATGCCAAACGTGGTTGGCAACTGTTTTTGTGCTCCATTGCTTGATTGTCATACCAATACTGATATAGATCACAGAAAAATCAAACATATCAAAAAGCTGCGATCAGCTGCTGCACATTTGCAACTGAGTCACCAGGGTATCGTCCTCTTGGCCAAAGAAGTCCTAAGCCGTGGCAAAATCAACGTCAGGATACCATGTGATAATTACTTGAAGCAAAAATTTAGAACGGCCGGGGGTCATTATATTGCCAACCAAAACAGTTCACTATACGTTAAGGGGGAAATCCTCAACATTTCCCGGAGATTTGCAGTGTTTGATCCCCCCGAAACTGAACAATTTAATGATTGAATGACCCCTGACAAAGTTCAATTGAGCATCTGTCAGCACTTCGGCACTGAATCTCAAACGCTCCAAAGGGCACAAGGTTTCTGTCATCATATTGGCCTGTCCAAATTCTCTGAGAACATGTGGCAGTTGCCAACTTAAATCAAATGTCAATCCACAGGTTTAGGTAGGATACGATATATACATAAATGTAAATATATAGAAACATATGATACAATGTTGCTAAACACCCCTCCATCTAAGGTATGGCATCCGCCTCTGTAGGTTCTGGAACTGGTGCAGTAGTACTGGTACTTAGCGGAGTGATAGTACCAGTAGAGCTCCTACTGTTGATGGTTCAGAAATCCGACTAACCAGGCAGTTTATCCCATTAGTTACAGGGTTTTAGCAGCATCCCAGGTGGTTGTTTGGGATATCTGAACCATCAACAGTATCACTGTTACTAGTGCTAGTACGTCGTAGTAGTACTAATAGAAGAAGACGGAGAAGTAGGTAGCAATAAGTATAGTAGCAGTACGGAAAAGGATATAGGGACCAACACTGGTGGCGGGACGTCCACACGCAACATGGGAACTGTTGCTTGCTCTCTGGATCTAAGTGGCCATGACTGAACATTTCTTCCTCCGCACCTCATCCACCAATCTGCAAACCTACACCAGAAACAAAGAAATAGCAGCATAGCCATGAATCCAAGCTCAAATTGTGCTAACTCAACAACTCCTGTCACATGTCTTGAGTACAGCTTACCACTGTTTAAATGAATGAAATGGAGTGATCACAAGTTGACCCGGCCTTCTTGAAGATCATACGGAACCTCATCTACCATCAGCTAAATTGTGATATCATGGCCCTTTTGTGTATAAACATATGCCCTACCGCAAGTGTCAGCAATTCCTGCGAACCAAGACTCTGTTGAGCACGGATATCCCCAATACGATTTTGAAAGTTTCGAAACAGCAGCAAGACTCGCCTGGAGCGAAACGAAGATCGTCCAAAGGTGACTATTTAAAAAACACAATGGCGTGAAATTGATGGTTTCAAAATATGATCAACTATGTCATCATT